>JALNIO010000157.1:0-94185 GCA_023509875.1 Rugonectria rugulosa
TCATACTTTCAATTTTTTTTTTGAAACAATGCGTGGATCTTGTTGCTGGTGGCTACCTATTTACCAATATCATCAATCTTCCCCGTCCAAGGTAATAGGAACGGATTGAAGAGGTATTGAATTACCTCAGCTTTCATCCCCTATCTTCACGACGAGCAAGTTACGAAGCCAATATACTACCTAATGTCCTCCCTTGGTCTCCAGTCACAAACTCCTTAAAGAGTCTTTTCAAATTAGCCGTGAATCCCCTTATCCCCTCTGCTCGGATCACATTGCTATCGTATCTGACGTCTACATCAATCTCGCTCTCACGAATGTTGCACCGAACAAGCATCGGCATCGCATCACTCTCGTCCAAGTTTAACTCGGATGCTCCTTTGCCAAACAGCTTGTCGCTGTTTTCCGTCAGTAGGAAAGCGTCGTCCTCGATCATGAGAAGATTGCGTAGCTCCAAGGGAGGAGCAAGAGGCAAAAGACGCATGATAGGAAAATCTTGAAACTTCATACGCTCAACAAATGAGTTTTGTGCCTCTTCCAAGACTTGGCCGCATGTTTTTGAAGACGAGAGATACAACCTTGTTGGGTTCGTCAGGAGAGTCGGGCCGGCGACGCGCTCGATGCCAGGGAACGTTGAGTTTCGACCTCCCAGTGATTCTAAGAAAAGAACACTATTCTCGTCGGAAGAATATGAGGATAGCGCTGAAGCGTAAGCTACTCGAACGCAGTTGGCCGTAGTGATGGATGTGGAGCTTTGTGCTTTCTGCAGTCGAGGAGGTATGCTCACGGTTGTCAAGAACCTCTCCATGGCCGGAGCGAGCTTCTTCTCAGCAGATGGAAGGTCTGGGAACTTGGCCCACGATGAGCCAGCCAGATATTCTGTCCAGAACTGCTGGCTTTGATCAAGAGTCTGGTTGCTTGGGCCTTTGACATAACGGTTGAATGGCGTGAAGGGCGCTGGCTTGAGACCTTCGTAGAACTGGTCAATGGTATGAAGCAGCATTGAAAGCGAGTAGCCATCGTAGATTGCGTGGTGGATGGTCCAGACGAATATCCTGGACGATTCATCACCGACAATAGCGCAGCGGCTGAGAGGACGCCCGAGCCCCATTGAGATCTCGATATCCTGCTTCAGGTATTCTTCCAAACTGGTATCCAACGCGACAAGCTCCACAGGTTTGAACTTGAGAATGGCTTGGAGTAACTTCCGGGTTGGGTTTGGGATAACTCTCGCACGCAACAGCTCAGCAGCCTCGATGGTAGAGTTGAGAGCTAACTGAAGGCGGTCAAGGTCTACATCAGTTGGAAGACGGAAGTGATGCTGATCTAGCCAGGCGTCGGGCTTCATCAAGGTCTTGCCATACCATCGCATCTGATTGACAGTCATGGGCAAGACATCTTCGACCTCTTCACTGCCTACTCCGCAGAGGGCAGCTGCTGTGGCTTGAAGCTCAGCAGGCGAGTCTTCTAAAAGGCCAAAGGGCTCAATCTTGGTGACTTCCGGCGATTGAGTCTGGAACTGAGCCTTCTCCGTCATCTCGCTTAGGACTGGAGATGAAAGAATGATGGGTGAAGTGAGATTGATTCCACGTTCGCGAGCGGCGGAAACTAGTTTGATGCTTGTCACCGAGTCACCACCCAAGTGGATGAAATTGTCATCCGGTGCGATGGTTTCTGGCGCCCTGTTCCAGACGACTGCCCAGAGCTCACGGATGATGCCCTCATTGACGGAAAGTGGCCTGAATGCTTCTTGAGAGCTGGTGGACTTTTGAAGCCGTTGAAACTCGTCATGGCCAAGTTCCTTGACAAGCTGTTTTAGCGCCTTGCGATCGGTCTTGGCAGAGGATGCCAGAGGGATGAAGTCGACAGGCACGTAGACACTCGGGATCAAAGCAGCCGGGAGGACTTTGGAAAGGCTCTCCCTGAGCTGTGGGACAATTCCCAAAATGCCTTCAACCTCGCTCCATCGTACGCGAGGTAGTTGGCTCCCTGCATCCTTCACGGAAGCACTAATGAAAGTTGCGAGCATTGACTGATTTGTCGAAGGGATGTCGACTTTCTCAACACAAAAGTGGGAGCTGGATGGCAGAAGCTGAGACTCGGAAAGTCTTGACTCAATCTCTGTGAGTTCGAATCGTATCCCCTGGACCTTGACTTGAGTGTCTTTGCGGCCAATAAAGATGAGGCTTCCACTTGAGGTCTGACGAACCAGGTCGCCTGTCTTGTAAGCCCTTCGAGTCTCAGACCCAGTGGTGAACTCGACAAAGACTTCTCTTGTTTTGAGATCGTCGCCCAAATATCCCCGTGCAAGAGTATGACCTTCAATCAGAAGTTCACCAGTCTCTCCCGGAGGTACGAGCTGATTGTGGTCATCTTCTTTCACAACCCAGACATTGCATCCAGTGGGATAGCCAATCAACCCTGTCTCAGCTTTATCGGCGGTGTGATCCAGTTTGAACTTGGTGCCTGCGGCTTGGATTGACGCCTCTGTTGGTCCATATGCAATGTACACGTCGACATGGGCACTCCACCTCTCAAGTAGGTCACTTGGCGCTGCTTCTCCCCCAGTAATGAATGACTTTAGACTAGGCATCGTGCTCGGGTCCAGCAACTTTGCATATGAGGGAGTCAACATTACAGTATTTACTCCCGTCCTGTTCACAAAGTCTGGTATGCCCCCAAAGCGTTCTTCGTCAGTTGGCACGCAGAGACAACCGCCAAACATGAGCGTGGTCAAGCTCTCCATGAGAGACATGTCAAACGCATATGAGGCGAACTGCATGACTCTTGACTTTTGGTTGATGCCCTGGTCTGCGCCATATGCGAGTGCACTGGTGACAAAGGCCCCGTGCTCGATCATGACTCCCTTCGGCCGGCCTGTGCTGCCTGATGTGAAGATGATGTAGAGGAGGTTGCTGGCGGAGACATTGGACAGCTTTGTTGGAGGGGAGGACAAGGCGTCGAATTGAGAAACAATCTCAATTGAGACTTCTGTAATTGAGATATTTGAAATGTCGACGAATCGACTCTTTTGGCTTGAGGAGGCCAACAAAATCGTTGCCTTGGTGTCATGGATGATTTCCTTTAGTCTTTCATCGGGATGCGATGTGTCAAGCGCTGTAAAGGCTCCTCCCGCTTTGCACACAGCCAGCATGCAAATGATGGTTATGGCCGACTTTTCGCAGAGAATCGGAACAATGACATCTGGTCCTACTCCACGAGATAACAGCCGTACAGCAAGCCGTGACGAAAGGTCGTCGAGTTGCTTGTAAGTAAAGTAGCCATCCCACGAGGAGATTGCGGGCGCATTGGGATGAGCCGCGACTTGCTCTTGAAAGACATCATGGACAAGTCTCTTGATGGCTGGAGGAGCCAGTGGGAGACATTGCTGGCTGGGGTTTCCTCTCGGCTCAACGATACTGCCGTTCATGTTCAAGGTAGAGAGAGGAAGTTGATCCCCGGCAGGTTGTAGGGGTGCTTCGAGGGCCATATTGCAGATGCAAGCCAACGGCTGTGATAGAAAAGATGCAAATGAGAAGATACGCTCAAAAGATTGCGTAAGTGCGTTGGTGATATGATTATGAATATGGACTTCTGGTACAGGTTATGCAGCTTGATACGCGTACCCCTTGTTGCCTCGTTCCTCTACCTATCAGACTCAACAACGTATCTCGTGGTTCATGGCTGTGTAAGCCTATTCATCTGGTTGACGGCCTTTCGATTACGACTCAAGGCGTCCTTCCCACGAGCTGACTTACATCCACGGCCTATGCACTACATACGATTTATCCGGGTGCAACATGGCACTCTCATTCGCTATTCCTGAGCGATATAATCGGCAATCCGGCACGGACACATTCCTCGTTTCACCAAAAGAGGACGGAAACTGGAGAATGAATCCGCATAAGCCACGTAGATCCATTATTCCTTCACAGAGCTTACCTCATCCGCATCCAGAGGATAAACCTAGTTTTCCCAGCGAGTGTCTTGTAATGGCCCGGATCCTATTCGCTCAGCGGACCAAAAGTTCCCCGTCCCATTGATAATGCAAGGCTCTTTCGTCACTCACCTGAACCATGCAGGCAAGAACCCTGCTTTGCTCCGTCGCCGCGTTGCCCCTCGCTTAACCACTTCGGGGAGATGCAGCCGTCATCCTTGGAGATCTCTTGCGGGTGACCAAGACGGGTCTACCCGGACGATTGATTGGATCGCCTCTTCAGCCCTGATGGAGGATTCTCACCTTGTGCTCCGTACAAGCGGATACTGCAGTATCCAGGACCATGATCTTGGGCACTTTCTCTTGCTCTCATTCGTCCCCTCGCCTTTCGACCCAATGCGAGATGCTCCCTTGGCCCTAAACGCTTTTGTCAAATTATACGACCCATGCGAGCAAGCGCCAGATTTGCCCTCGTAGGATGCGAGCAAGGTGGGACAGCTTACGGAGGATCAATACCTTTTCCTTGCTAGTGCTGTCTTATAATAGGAATTATGAATAGATATGTGAATGACTGCCTAGAAAAAGTCAAAATGGTGATTCCTTGAGGCAGTGTTGTGACGGGACTTGGGAGTATTGACGTGGCAGGACACACGAAGGAGTGAATTTCACCGGGACCATGTGTTCCAGACTTTCTGAATATCCCGCAATATTCACATGTAAAGACGCGTGTCAGGGAAGTAGCTGGTAAGTGATTACAGTAACGTTGCTATCTGACTGTGCCTCTCTATTGTGGCCCTCTTCGGGAGAACGAGCTGAACGATAGGAACGAGAGGACCGGGCGTGTGGTGAGACAGCATTGAGAATCGATTATGAAGAAAGATTAATATAAATATGCCTAAATAAAATGAAGAGTTTGTTTGGAATTATCAGCACCTTGTCACTCAAGAGTTCAACACTTGACAACCGGGGCCAAGCCTGTGTGTAGCAAGTATGCTCATTCTCCTCCCTTTGGTGTGCCTTTTTGGCATTCTCTATTACGTCTGGTACCGCGTCTTCTCTTACCAAGGTCTACCAAAGACTTTTGCTTTTGCTGGCTCAGACGGTTCATTTTTCTCCCGAGGCCGTGCCTCTCTTAAGAGCGTCTTCGGTGTTGACTTTCTCCTCTGGGCGGGACACCAAGAGGTAAGACAGAACTGATCCTGTGTTTGAGCACGAGACAGCTCTAACTTTGTCTCCAGCACTCTAAAGCAGGACGGCCTTACATCTTGCCTGACATCTTCACCGGTCATCAAGTCATCCTTCCCAAGGACCAGCTGGCATGGTTGACGAAGCAGCCAGCAAGTGTACTGAGCCAGCGTGAGAGTAACAATGAGTTTCTCGCGGCTGACCACACCTTTTTGAACTGCGTTGCGGCCAATGACTCCGAGTGGACGTTTGTTGTCAACTTGATCAAGGATATTACTAAGGAACTGAACAACAAGACGGGTGAAGTCATTGAAGAGATTCATGATGCTCTGAGTACCCTTTGGGGCGATGATGAGAAGGAATGGAAGGAAGTTGACCTGCTTGACGCCATGCTGGAGATCATGGGACGTATCGTCAGCCGAGTCTACGTTGGCCTGCCCCTTTGCCGAGACCCAACTTACCTTGCAAGCACAACGCGCTTCGCAAAGCTCATTCTCTTCGAAGCTCTCATGATTCAGCTTTCCCCCAAGATCCTCCGTCCCATCGTTGGTCCTATCATGGCGAGGTATGACTGGATCCAGTTCAATCGCCAGACCAGTCGCGTAAGCCCAATCATCAAGGAGCGCGTTGCCAACTTTGGTCAATCCGCAAACGAGAAGGGGCTTGAAGAACCAAATGACTTGCTTTCGCGGCTCATGAAGGAGGCTTACCGTCGCAACGAAGATCCCTGCCGCAATAACAGTCAAACCACCAAGCTATTGGCCATCTTAAACTGGGCCGCTATTCAGGTCCAGGGCATCACCATTGAGAATGCGTTGATTGACATTGCTCACGCACCAAACAGCGTTGACCTCCAGAACCAACTTCGTGAGGAAGCTGCTGCTGCTGCAGAGATTGAGCCTGCTTCGGCGCGCTGGTCTCGAGCCGAAGTGGCAAAACTCCCCAAGATTGACAGTGTCTTGACTGAGAGCTTGCGGCTCTGGGGCTTTGCTCATGGTGTAATCAAGGTAGTCGTTGCCAAGGAGGGTGTCAAGCTTCCCTCAGGCGAGCACATTCCCTATGGCGCAAAGATTGGAATCGGCAGTTATGGCGTTCACCACGACGATGATGTTTATCCTGGAGATCCCTTTGAGTTTGACCCGTTCCGCTTCATCAAGGGCAAGGACTCGGAAAAGCCTAGCGGACTCAACTTCCCAACGACGAACGAGAATTACTTGGCGTTCAGCCATGGAAAGTACTCATGGTAAGACTTCCCGGGAATCAATCTCGAGTGTACTTAGCTAACATTTGCATGCAGTGCTGGCCGATTCTTTGCCAACCATCTGATGAAGTTGCTCATGGCTCAGATCGTGTTACGTTATGATATCAAGGCAGATGCCTCACCCCGTCCTCGAAACCCGTGGTTGAGCTACGTTTCGCCTCCGCCGTTGGGATATAAGCTGAGTGTGAGGAGAAGAGCTGATACGGAGGACCAGAGCTGAGTCATCTGAAGATGTACAGGGGGCTGCAAAGTTTTGTGTGTCATATATACAGCAACTGCTGAAGTTCCGCAAAATAAATAGATAAGGACAGAATTTTATGTCATACTGCACTCTAATCCCATGGTTGAATAGTTGTAGCCGACTTTGGTCACTTCGTGAATCCCGAAAAAATAGCGTTGTAGTCCAAGTCTTCTTCGCGTCTTGTCCCCGACAATTCTTTACTTCAGCAGGCTGCTACAGACTATATTTTCGACACATAAGTAAAATCATTCCTATTCAGGGATGGGACGACCTGTCACAGCTTCTTGTAGCTCTCTAGACCATTGCTGAAGCGGTTTCTTTCCTTCTCTCAGCTCCAAACAAAACCGCTTTAGTATCGCCGGTAGTTGGCCCACATCCAATAACCCATCATCATCTACATACAACTCTAAATAGCTAATCATGGGGATATAATAGCTCCCTATCGTCGTCCCAGCACCCCGTACGTATAGACGAAGATAAGCCTCCAGCAAAACTTGAGACTTGAGAACGACAACTCGGTCGTCGTTGGACGCAAAAACACCTGACGCGCGCCCAGGCCGCCAAGGCGGGAGCACGCTTTTATCGCTGGCGAGAAGAAAGGGATCGGGGAGCCTTGAGGTTTCCGTCGGAATGAGATCATTATCAAAGGGTGGTAGAAACCAAAGAGTCTCCGACTGCAGATAGAGGGCGACCGTGACGTTTGATGTCTTGTGAACATGAAAGTTCGGGAGAGGGGTGCACCGGTCCAGTGAACTTGCGTGGCAGGTGGTGAGGTCCGGACATGGCGTGAGGGTTCCAAACTGAGAGAGAACCTCTTCACCAATTTGCAGGAGATGATCTGGGATAACAAAATCTATCGACTATATTATGTATTAGTTCATATCTCAACAGGATTTCTCGTGGCGAGCACTGACACCAACGAACGTAGGGACGCCATGGACATTGAGAAGACAATGGCCCCATAACACACAAGGAATTTTGGCCGAGTTGAGTTGTCGTGTAATGGACGCAATGAACGGTTCAAAACTTGTCGGCATGATGTGCAAGGTCAAAACAACACAATGTAATTACGAGATGAGATGCGAGGAAGAGAAGAAAAGCGGCAAACGAAAGCATGAACGCATTTTACGTGGCGGCCGGTCTTTGGCTCGGCTCACTCAGGGTCTCGTGATTGGGCGGAGCGCCGGAGTCTGTAGCGCGCTTGTCATCAAGCAACTAATTAAGCCGTTGTCATAGGACATTTACAGGGTCTGTGCGAAGCCGTAAGGAACGTTCGTCTGTTGTGCGATAGTAGTTAGGTAGGCAACTAGGCTGGTGGTTAACGCGTGCGATTTAAGCCCGTTCTTTGCCCATATATCCTTATTTCTACCCCATCTAAGTCTGGGGCCGACAATGGGTGACTGTGACAGGATGTCCTGTATTAGACAGAAAGTCGATCTTGGTAAATCTTCAGTAAGAGGTGATGGTTCCTGTAAAGGTTGCAAATATAGTAACTCTTAGTATTTACAGCTTGATTTATGATGGGGATTAGATCGGTATTAGATAACCCTAAGATGCATGTCTGGGTTGCGGCTATAATGATGTTCGGGCAGTTGTAATTCTTCAAATTACTGCCAAATCCATAATCAATAGAAATTCACTGTAAATCCTTAAACCTCTTCTTTCCATCTAACAATCTCAATTGCAGTCTGCTATTGAAAATTCTCTCAAAATTACGAGTAGTCAACTAAGAAAGTCATATACAATCTCCTCGCCAGCCTCAAACAACATTGCAATGCAAAAGCCCTTTGACTTGTCCATGAAGGTGGTCTCGTGCATGCACAGAACTCGTATCATTAACAAGTCACCCAGAGTACCAGGCCCAGAGACTCACTCCTGTTTGTTTGTGGACCGTTTCTGAACTCGAGGCCAAAAGAAATAGACCGTCGCAAAAAGTATGAGGGGAAGGATAGTACTAAGCTCTCCAGCCACTATTCACATATTAGGGAAAGTCACACATTGTTGTCAGTTGGGACATCAATTGTCCCGCAAGATAATAGGCATAGACATACCCATTCTCCGCGTGAACCACGAGGAGGGTAAACTCAAGTCTCCGTCTTCTTTGCGGGGGAAAGCACTTGAGTTGACGGCAAAGAGACTTGTCATGAATGACAGGGGAGTCTAATTTATGTTAGATGTCTCTTTCGAAGGGAAATCACAATCACAGGGAACTAGCTTTCTTGGTGAATGAAATAACTTACAAAAATAACTGTCACGATTGTAAAGACGAAGATGATAACGTTCATGAACCGGGCTGACTCTGCTTCTTTCAGAGAAGCATGAGCCTGCATGGCTTGAATGATGTTGCTAAGCTACAACACAGCAGTTAGTAATCGCAACAGCGAGCAACACCCACGTTCGGGGTGCTCTCTACTCATGACTTACACCATCAATTATCCTGGAGGCGTCTTCTTCCATACGCTTAGTTCTCTGGATTAGGGAATCGAGGCTACTGTCTCGGATGAAGTCGTCCCTCAGGGCCTTCCTGGCGTCTTCGTTAAGGATGGCAGAGCTCTCCTGTGGGACCTTTGCCGGCCAAAAGGCGTCTGCGAGTTCTCGTACAACTTGCATCTGAGTCTCAAAAAGCTGTCGGAGCAGACGGAGCTCATCGCTAATGTCCTTGACCAGCATGGTCGATTTTGCCGCTTTCTTGATGGTTTGGTTGACCTCCGTTAATTTCCAGTCTTTCTCGGCAAATTGAACAAAGAAGTCGACTTCTTTATCCGCCTAGAAGGATTCAGGTTGGTTAGTAAGAAGCAATGTATTCACTGAAACAGGGAGCATGATACCTCCTTGCCAATCTCCCCCTCAAATATATCTAGCACATGCTCACCCAGCCCAGCCCACTTGAATTCACTTGGAAATGATGCCGCCTCGAAAACAAGTTGCTTAATGTGGTCATTTGCGTTCTGGTGTGGGCTAAAATCGCCCTGTCTTATGGTTTCCAATAGATCATCTGCCCTGTTGGGGTTCTGACGAAACGGTATCGCGGTAAGAATGGTGTCTTGAGATACAGTCAATATAATTCAAAGGAAGGATTGAAGGGATTCCAAGGCACGTACTGTCATCAAGTTTCCAAAGCCACAACTGTCGCACCATCAACCATTTGCAGGAGGTATCCTTACGAATCCTCTCAGCCTTCACAGAATTCGCAGTTTTCTTTCCTTGCCTCTGATCTTTTAATTTGTCTGCCTGTGACTTCTGAGAGGTTGACTTGTCATTTGAAGTCTTGTCATAGTTCGAACCTGATTGATTTTGAACCCGCTCATTGCCAAACCATCTTTGTGCCCGGGTGTATTGTCTCTGCAAATAATGGCGAAGCCCCCCAACCGAACGAGAATGCTTCTTTTCCTTTCGGTCTAGATCATCGGCTTCCTTCTCCGATCGCATTTTCGACCATCTGTAGATGACTTGATTTTTCTTTGTGCGTAGACCTGAATCTTTTTCCGTGCCAAGGTTCGAGATCTGGTCCAGTGTTTGCGCGTGTTGCACGCCACGCATGCCAGTGAATGGAGGATATGCTTCCTCTAGACTCTTCAGCCATGGAGTAGTATTGTTTGAATCCTCCTCCGACTCAATATCTAGGAAAGGCATCTGTGAATAGAAGTCAGTGATTTGATCCAAGGGATCCCGGATAACACTCAGGCACATACCACTAGAGATAGCATACTATTAGTGCCGATTAATGTTGGTGCACTTCTCCATGCGGTCCATTTTTCGTAGTCCGTCGCTTGTTGCTCGCTCTCCTTTAGTTCTTGTTCCTGCGATGTGGAAGTTCCAGTCTGTTTCTTTTGAACCTGGGCGACCATTTCATATGAGCATTTGTAATCCCATCTTGGACTGAAGTGAAGAGCTGGGTGAATCCATCAATGTGCTGAAGTCAACTTACCATCACATGGGGTATCCTGACCCGGTAAACATGATCATTGGTTTCACGAATCTTGAGACTATTCTACCAAAAACACCATATTTCGGGGTCGACAGCATTGTCCTCCGAGGTTTTACAGTTGTTGGCCATGAAGTCCTGAAACAAGTTCTATGAGTAAGCCGTAGAATTGAGGTTTGCAGCACGACGTACCCGTATCCACGTCATCTGGTTCGACAGTCAGCTTCTTATGCGTAGGGGAAAAAAAAAGAAAGAAAGAAAGAAAGAAAGAAAAAGATGTGTTCTCACATTGTTCGAAGGGAAGTTGATCCACCTCCATGCACTTTCTCCGACGCTCATCTCAATCTGATCCTTGATGACTTCTGAGTCTTTACCTCGGCCCTCGTTGCCTTGGTCACCTCGAGGTTGATTAGTATTCCGGGCCTCATCCCACCATTTCCGTATCTCATTTCTGAATCTGTTCTCGTAGCTCTCAAGGCAAGACACATCCCTTGTGTAAATGACTTCAGACACATTCAAGCCTGGAGGGGTCCACAAGGCAGTTTGATTCAAACCATCCCCAGCGTTTATCCCAGCCCATTGGTACCTGAAGTAGACAGGGAACTTGTCGCAAATATCCCTAGTTTCTCCATGACATTCTGCGATGTCTGGGAAGGGATTGATCAATCTCTTATCCGGGGGGGCTGGGATGTCAAGACCAGACATGTTCCTATTAACGACTGACCGATCATCGTCTGTCAAGTCGCTTCTTATTTTAAGCAACTGTTGTGGATTCATCCAGTCAAAATTGAGACCGTCCAGCTCTGCTCCGGACTTGAGCAGTTTTGTGATAATCTCGGGTTTGCAACCTCTGCATGCATCGTGTAATGGTGAATCTCCTATTTGGACGAGTTAGACTTAGTTCTCCCTAAATGAGGATGCCCTAGTGAATACGTTGCCAGTTGAGGGGAGAAGGCTAAATCTCAGTCAACATACCCCAGTTGTCCTTGGTATTCACTTCAGCTCCTGCATCAATAAGATCATCAAGAAGGGCCATGAAACCGGCTTCCTCCCCGTCGCCGTTGCAATCAACACCAGAACAAACAAGTTGATGAAGAGGTGTCTGTGAAATTTGATTTAGAGCGTCGATGTTTGCTCCATCATGTCCAAGTAATTTGCGAAGAACCATTTTGCTCTTGTCCAGTTCGTCAGTTGCATAATCCTTCTTGTTGACTGTCCACATCAAGTTATGCAATATAGTATCGCCCCAGGAATCAACGACGTTGATGTACTGCGAAGATGGTATCGAAGGACTTTGTAGGATTTCAAGCGCCATGTCCCACTGTCTTTCGACTACCGCGCGCGAAAGAACCGTTGTTTCCAAGTTTCCACATCGGGCATCCAGGCGAATTTTGAAGTTACTGAGGAGGTACTTTACGTTCTGAGAATGTTTTCGGCTGACGGCAACAAATATGACGGAATGCATCTCGTCAGGATCAAGAAGTAGAGCTCTGGTTTCCGCCGACGTTAGAGCCCGATAATCGTTGAAACATTGGCGGATTTCTTGTTCGGTTCCAACCCCAGTGTTAACGACTGCGACGATGGCGGATCGGACGTCGACAATGTCATTGTTTGTAGGCGATCCTTGGCCTTGCTCTTCATCGCCCTGGTTCTGGCGCGAAAAGCCAAACAGAACTTTCTCAAGTTCACCGTCGTGCTTGGAAATAACCGCTTGCCATATTTGACTCTTCAGTTCTGACAGCGATGACCAGGTCATTAAAGGTTCATTTTGGCTCGTGCGAGTGTGTTTCCTCATGCGTATAAAGGGAAAGGATTCAATTGACTCCATTTTACAGATTGCGATCAAAGACAATATTGAACTATAGCTGGTGCGTAATTGCGATGGTAGCTCGAGAGTAGTGGTGGTATACCCCGACGAAAATGTGCCAAGAGGAGATACCTCTATATATACCTATTCAGAACGTGAGCACATTTCCCTACTCAAGATGGTCCTATGCAAGCACCGCAAATAACACAAAGAACTCAGCATGGTTCTTCGTATTCGTACCGTACATCTGCCGTCTTGGGACAAATTGGTTGGTTGCGGGTCTTGGGTTCCGATAATAGTGATCCGATGATGTATTGCGATACTGGACTTGAATGCACTTTGAGCGGATCAGGTGAGCATCGTGAGGACTATCCATTGGACAAAAAACGCCACAGTGCTTGAAAATTTTGATGCAGAGGCCTCCATGCGAATCCAGCCTCTTTGACTCGTTGAAAGCGTTCCCTTCGGAGACTTTTGTGCATACAGACACGTCAGACTTTGTTCTGGTTGACCCAAATGGAGTCACATCATACGGGTTTTCTTCCCATTGCATTCTTTTGTTATCTCTCTGTCTCAAGTACGAGCTGTTGGGGACAGGATGCCTCTCATCATTTAGTGAGTATGGGGGGGATTTGATAGTCGCCCGTAATATAGAGAAGGCGACAGAGGAAAATGAAAAGGGTCAGAAATCTTAAGCTCTGGATTAACCTTACCTTCATCTAGACTTTCCATGGGTAGTCTAACACCGCACCAGTTTCCCTTGGATTCGGTCGTCGGGAGCCGAACAAAGGGCCCTAAAGATGGTTGGAGCGGCTGGGGGGTATGAGGACACACGTCAGTCAGCGTCTTCCCGCTTTCTGTGCCACCCCCATCATGCATCGTTTAGAGTCCCCGTCGTTTAGTCGTCGGCGAAATTATGAAGTGGTTGCTCCTTCTGCTGTGGAGAGAGAGGTCAAATGTACCGATAATATTAATATAAGTACCTATGGTAGAGAGCAGTTAACTGTCTGTTATGTCGGATTTTAATGCAACTCTTGAAAAATTTAATACTTGGTTAGGATCGAATAACTACGGAATAGACAGCCATCTGCATAGGAAAAGGTTACTGTAGGCAACAAATCGTATTAGCGGTACATAGGTACCAATGATGAATCCTCCCATATGTGATACACTAAGCGTAACCTCGCACGGCGAGCCAAATTTGTCATGCATGCCTACCGCCCTGTTTTCAATTGGTTACACTTTGTACCTATGCAGATACGGTAACGTAAAAGCGATAGATAAACAGGTCAAGTTGTACACTTGAACATCACACATTTGTCCCTAGTCCCGCAGAGTGTTTGAACTACGTCCTCCAAGTATCGGTACCAGGAGATCGAAGATAAGGCATTTACTCGTTTATGTCAAGTACTCATAATGCTCGTGACTATCAAGCTGCCAAAGTCAGCCGACGGGCATTTATTTGTGTTGCAAGGTGGTACACATCAACTCAACGACTCAGTTTCTCTCCTCGACACGAAAGATCACAATAAAAGGGATCAATCACCAATGATGCTATGCTCACGCGACCACGCTTCCTGTGATCTCATGCAATGCAGGTCTTCATAGCTCAGCCCTCGCTACACTATTTTAGTTATCAGACATCATAATTACCTTAATCTAGTCTTTCAATACTTCAGGGCGCTGCTGTAAGATGCTGCTCTCATCAAACTGTGGATTACATGGGATCCTGGTCAACCAAGGAACTGATAGGATTCAGTTAAATTAACTGAAACAAGAGACTAAACAAATCCTCGAATAAGCAGTCCATCAATCCTAACCAATGGTCTAGGACCGTAGGCTCAGGTTCTATTTACCGCGATACATAGGCTTTACCTCCTCGCCCGGGAAGTTCGTCAGCTCCCAACAATCGATGATTGCCTTGCCTTCATAGGAAATCACTGCCCCCAACGCCATGACACCATTCATCCAGTTGTAGGGTCCATCACCCGAGGCTTCAAAGGTGACCTGGACAAAACACTCGACATCGTCCTGGGAGTAGAGCAGCCTATTGTAATCATGCTCGGAGTCTGCATTCGGTCCTGGGCGGAACCACCCCTTGGCCTGCATGAAGATGAAGTGTCCATCGTCCGTCTCAACCGTGTATCGTGCGTCGAGGTTGAAGTAAATCTAGCAAGGGGCTGTTAGATAACACCCCGCGATTTCTCTAGAGTTGGTCAATATACCTTTCCGGGGTGAACGCGCTGAGCCCAATCCGCCCCGCTACCTCCAATAACGACGCCACTGATGCCCGGTCCGTTGATGGTGCCTCCCTCGATATGACCGATAGATCGCGATGTGCCTGCTCCGTTGATGTTTGCGATCTCGTATGCATTGGAAGGGTGCATTTCCAACACGCACCGATAGAGATATCGCAAGTGAGGAGCTCGCATGGGCGGAAGTTCTGGGTAAAGCGCGTTCCCGGGAGATGGGATATAGCCAAAAGGGAATGAAAAGGTCGAATGATCCATCTTGAACGGTTCAAGGCTTATTTGATAAATGATGGAGTAAGAATGGCGGCGGGTGAATGGAGCTCAAAACGTGCAACGTCTACCGACAATACGTGGACGTAGGTGACGAGCCTACAATTGTGGGTGATGGCCTTGTCGTTCGGGAAGAAGAAACAAGGGCAACAATAACAAGAGCCAGCTGGGGCAGGAAGCACCATAGACTAATACAGCATAGGTAGTTGAGAGTAGGAGCGAGTAGGTGAAGACAACTGGCCATGGAGGTAGGTGCACAGATAGGGAAGGCCAGCGCAGTTACGAGAGAGGGAAAGGGCTCCTTACTGCTAAACCATCACAGCCGTTCTTCCTTTTTGAGCCAACCAGTAACAAGGCAGCAGTAGTCTCAACAATCACACGGGCAATATGCAACATACTGTTCGGCCACAGGGAGATCTCGGAGGAATTCTCTAGTCTAAATCCGAACTGACTCCCTCCACGAGGTCAAATATACTGTCAGTGTCTTTATAAATCTTGGCCCAGTACTCTCGAGCCTCTCCCGCTTCCGCCATTGAAAGTCCATACAAGATGCGCATTATTTTATCCGATAGCAAATCCATATCACCAGTCCGGTCAACCCAATCTTCGCCCACCTGTCTCTCAGTCACAACGTCAAAGCTGTGGCCAGCCCACGGGCCAGCCCATATGGGCCAGAAATGGTGGTCAAGAGGGCCATATGTCGGGTCTATCCATATATCTCCTAGACTTGCGTCCGTGAGGCCATTAAACTGCTTAAGCTGCTCCCAGGAATAGGTTTCTTGGTGATCTTCGTCTCCTCTCCAGCTTATCAGCCACACCAGCAATATGTCCAATGTCAGCCAATCAGTTCCTAGGAGAGAGACGGTGACTTCTTCATCAGTGGTGACGACGGCCTCCATTCGAATGTATTCCTTCTGCGTCAAGTTACGCAGGTACCATTTGCTTCCGCTCTCAATACTAAAGCTTGGAAAAGATGCGACCATAGACCCGTGAAGCTCTTCAGGGATACCGGCTGAGTGAATATGTTTCCAGAAAGCCTCCTGATACATATCATCGTATGGATCAGGCATTTCCTCGCTTCGGTTAATAGTCTCTCTGTACCAGGCGCTCGGTCGGTTTGGTGTAAGCAATTGATGATCCTCACGGGAATCATCATCTTCGATAATTGTCTCCGGCATTGCTTCGGGAAACATGTCGTATATAGACTGTGGAAGATGTTCAAGCTTTGAGCCAGCGCAAGCCATTGGGGTGCCGGCCCAGGAATATGCATTCCTCCATCGGAGATAGCTACTCTGCGCCCAAATCATGGCATGTGCCCAAAGAGTCTGGGAGCATAGGGCGAGAGAGATGAAATCCTCGGGCCCTAGGAATGCGAATACCAGGCTGAGTAGCTCAGAGGGAAGCTCCTCGGGACGAGAACGAGCTACCACTTGCTGTGGCAATATCTGAGTTGATTGTCGGCCAGGCTCCTGATCCGAGTTGATCTTGACACTTTCGATGAAGTTGCACAGTAGCTTGAATGCATCAAAACTGAAATGGTAAGCGCAAAAGAAGGAAGGTGTCCAATCCCAAGGCCCATCGCTTTGGAGACTTGGCAGCTGTATCTGCTGTTCCTTCTTTGGGGCAAGTATTGTCCAATATTCATACTCTTTGTCGTTATGCAGGGCGTCTGGATAGACTGTAGATGGATCTACGTCTCTGTCGCGTTTGCGTCGCATGCTGAGTTGATCGTCGTATCAAAAGTGAGCTGTTTTTGTGTGCAAGGTGGGGGAAGATTAGGCATGGTTGGAAAATGATGCTACTTATTAGACCCCAGATTATCCCCTCACGTCATGAAGATCTGACGAATCATGAGCATCCATGCAAGGTTTCTGGTAAGCAACGAGATGAAAATCTTAGCTCCAACAGTTATAGGTTGACCATGATCACTATATTTGGCGCGAGCTCTATCCTAATACCTGGGTGGTAAATAGCGAAATTGTCAGCAAAGTCCAGCCTCGAGAAGCCTCATAACAGCAAACTGTGATTCATCTTGCTTTCGCTACCCTGGCTATAAGTACCATCGTCAAATACAGTTGGTTAATTACATCAACGTCCTTGGAACAGATGACTTTGAGCGGAGGTGGAGAGAAGCTATTCATGCTTCGTTCAAGGTAAGCCCTATGACCCTGCACTTCTTAATTCTCTGGGAAGGTAGTATTGCAATTTCACTGAAAGAGGGAATAGAATCGCCAGAGAATCAGTTGATTTCACACAGTAACATAGTTGTAGAATGGCCATGATGTGTGGTCGTTATTCCCTTCCTAAGCAAGTTGTAGAATATGCAAATAAGTTGACACACTTGACATTATTTCTCTATTCAGAAAGATTGACTCAGTACACAGTTTACTTTGCCTCCTTCTCTTCACCCGTCTTGGCACTGGCAGCGAGCTCCTGGTCATGTTTCTTCATAATCTCTTCCATGTGACGCGCAGCATGCATGGCCTCGCGACGAAGCCTTTCATTGACATCCTTGGATCCAATCTGCTTGAACTGATGCAGCCAAAAATTCCATCGGGGCTTGGAAAGGCCATCTTCTCCTCCGGTATCAGCATATAGATGTCCCGGAGTCGTCACTATCAGGTGCGTTATGCTAAAGGTGTCGTCGCTGACAGCACTTTCGAAGATTTGACGACCGCTGATGGTGATCCAGTTGCTAGCAGCGCGGACGCGGCACTCGTAGATTGGTCTTGATTTGCCATACGGCTCTTCCTCCAGTGCTTTGGATAGCCCCATGACAGCAAGCACATGCCAGCTCGCGAGGCCTTTGTTCAAAAGTCGGGCGGCGAAGGCGTTCAAGTTGATCCATTGGAATAGAATTCTGGCGTCGGCATCTTGGAGTCCTGGCACACGCGCTAGGTCTATATGTGTGATTTGTCAGCCGAAATTGAACTTGTTCATCTTATCCTAGGAGGAAAATCACTTACCAGTACAAGCTTTGAATATAGCAAGTGACAAGAGCGGTAAATCTTTCCACAGGTGCAATTCCTCCTGGAAAACAAGCATGTTAGACATGGTCTGGCTGTTGCATGCTCTCCCAGGCTCAATAATTTACTCTCCGAAGGTTGACTATCGCCCTGTTTCGCGATTGCAGGCTTTCCAAAACGGCGATAAGATAAATCTGGTGAGGATGGTGTTTTTCGACACTGTGGGCAATACAGATGCAGACCACCCATAACGTTTCCAAAAAGGGCTCTGCTTCGTCAAGGGGGCACAGCATGTCAATTCGCATGGCGGCTTCTGCGACAGCGTCCGAAAGGGATTGAATCCATGGTGGCCTCGCCGCATGTGCTGCTGGCTGTGTAGCCGCGGGTGCTGCAGACAACTGATATGGACAGAATAGCGAGTCACAGCAGAATGCTGCTTGAGCGTCCGGTATACCCTCAGACCTTTGTATATAGGGATCCCAAAAAAGATGCTCGAATACGTCAACTATGCCTTCTTCTATTGGGATGGGCGAGTCTTCTCCTTGGGACGTCGGTACTTTACTCATTTTTGTAGTGTAGATACGTCGACTGGTAGTGAACCCAAGCTGTTCTCAAAAAGAATCGGGCGTGTGTTGGCTTTCTGGTCAAGAAGAGTAGTGACCGTCCGGTGCTGGGGTGCGGTATCGAGATAACTCGACTTCTTCGGAGCGACATGTTTCACAAAGTCATCTTGCACAAACGCGTCATTTTTGCCAAAAAGGGTGAGCTCCGCGAATGCATTTCGTATCGATTTCTGCCTAAAGGCGCGTTTCAACGAGACGGGAAGTAGGCAGGGATATAAATGAAAGCTGAGAGGTCGAGACGGCCGAGACTGCCCGAATGGCGGCACAGATATGATAACTCATATATGCCGGCATCATCTGACCTGTCCCGTGTCTCAGAAGAGTGCCACTGATTCTGGACCTCTGCGTGATGGCATCATGATTCAGTATCAACCAACCCGAGCTTCGCACGTTTGCCCAAGGGCGCCCCTCAAGTCAGCCTGCAGTCCTGCATGTGTGCCCTGCAGTGAATACTATTGACTCATTGGTGCCAAGACACGGGACAGTTGGAGAATTCACAAAGTTAGTTAGATAGTCAACATAGTATGCGGTAGATGTGCGTATTCTCTAGTATGACAACCCCTTGGTGGATCGGCACTGCAATTTTAGCACAGAAAGACCATCCACTGCCATAAGTGCCAATGGTTTATTCTACGGTACAGCCACGCTCATTTCCAATCAAAAGCAAAGAGAGGAGAGTAAAGATGAATAAATAACGCCCCCCCTCTCTCAGCAATGAACTGCTACGTGGCGCACTCAAAGTGACACCGCCGTGGTTGAAACCTGACGCTTTGGAATCGCCCCTCAGAGACAAATCTTTACCATGACCGACCGCTGGCCCCATGGCCATGAACTGGATGGCGATAACTGGGAGAACCAGGCTCAGTACATCCCTGATTGGAGGACCCGTCAGTACTTCGCCAATAACCCAAACGGCCGTGGCTACGAGCACAATGCAACCGCCTTACCTACAATAGGGAGCTGTGGCTGTGGAAGCCACAACGCTGGGTTCTTTGGCGCCCTGGATCATCATCACATGAACCCGCACGGCGCCGGCGGCCCCTTCAGTGCAGGCTATTATCCTGCCTCGGTCGGCGCAGGCTACTTTCCTCCCGTTAACGCAAGCTACTTTCCCTCTCTCCACGCACGCGATTATCCTCCCGCCTCCAGCATGAGCGGCTGGAGTATGTCAGCCGGCGCCTCGAGCCGGGACAGCGAAAGTAGTCCTACCGTCGCTCCCAGTTCTGGCGGGGACGATTTCAACAATCCGGACGACGACTACGGGAATTTCAGGACCACAGTTGCCAAGCTCTACGGAGGATATGTACGTACTGGCTCATTTACTCGCATCCTTCTCCCTCCACCCTCTGATGACTTATGAGGTAATATCTAACAATATGTTGTCCACAGTGGGTATGTGACAACCTCCTCGACAGCGACGCCTACAGGTTCATCCCCAAGTCAGAGGCCGTTGCGCAAGTCGCCGCTGCGCCACCAAACCGGGCAGACAGAGGCTACCCCACGGTCTTCAGCAACAGCGAGAGACTCGACCTCACTGTCACTGGCACCCTGCTGGAGTTTCCTCTCCTGCCAAACGCCCACTCCGCCTGGGCACCGGGAGAAACCAAGGGCCCGGTCCGAGCGATATACGAGGAAGGGAACAAAGAAGGTGGATATAATGTGATTTATCACGATCCGTCGAAGCCGGTGTAGATGGCGCTGCGAATACTTCCAAGGCTGCTTTCAATTCCTATTGTTGAGGATGGGACTGTGTCTGTGTTCATGATAAAGGGAACATGTAGGGGCTGAGGGGGGCAGGGGGCTGGGTTATAGGAACAATAAAGTAAACAAATATGTATTCTTCTTTTAGTTTAAAATATTGATTTTCTACCGCTATGCTGAACTGTGTCTAAGTGCGGGTGTGAGAAATCATTTCGACTATTAATAAGAATGTCCTTCTGTATGAAAGGTAGGCTCCAGACAAATACACACCTTCCAGGTCCTTTTTGCCCAAGTACCGCATACGGGTGTGTCCATAGCGAAACGTTTACTTCACATCGAAGCATCTCCCTACGACACAATTCTCCACAATCTCGCCATCCCAAGAATAGTCCTCGGCCCTCACACCCAAGCCACTAATTCACTTTCGTCAAGCATCCTCAAGATCAGCGTGTCCAAGACTTTTGAGGCAAAAGATCCCTTATGTTACAAGGTCAAATACCCCCTGCGTCTTCGTCAAACAGGCTCCGCGTCTAGCTTCCACGTTCGGTCTAGATGTCATCATCGCCCACGTTGTCGTTTCGAGGATGCTTGAGCGGCGGCGCGCCCAAGCATCTGAGTAGACGATGCAATGCCAATATTTAGCATTCAGGTCGCACCTACGTTCGAAAATAGCCTATACTCGCTTGTCGCTTTCATTCCCGTCACAATGGCCTGTCTTTGAGGTTTTCTGAGCCTTCCAGAACCCGCTCTACCATATGTCTTGCTCACAAGTCTATACTGACGGTACTCATCCCATCCACAGATGGATACCAAAACTCGTTGGAATAAATTCGCTTTAATAAAGCTCTTGAAAGATATAAAATGATCACAGTAATGAAGGACATACTAGAAGCTACAGGATGGCTATGTCTTTGCTATTTATGTTAAATGTTGTCGTTTCTCCCCTGAGTCCATCCCGTCATGATGAGTTGTTTTGAGCCAAGGTTCTGTAGGATGGAATCTTGGAACTATGGTGCTCGTCCCGCCTCTCTGTTGTACGATTACATCATTCAAGGGATAGTCTAGTAATATGGGTGCACGAATGTGAACTGGATTCTCATCTTTCGGTGACTGTCATGCATTCAAAGAGAAGAAGGACAGCTTTCCAGGCCCGTGAGGAATTGCAATGCATTGTCTCTGCCTTTTCCCCCTATGTCCTTTCCCCGTAGAGGCCTCTTCAGATATCCAAAGAATATCACTTGGAAGCCGCAAAACAGCTTCGCCTCTCCATTTTATCCAAAGGGCAAGTCGCCTATCGTACCGACTTTGCTCTTTCACGAACTGCAGATCAGTAAAACAATTACTCGCGACTGAGGGAGACGTAAGCTTGATTTCCACCCCGTCCACAATAACCATGTCGTGACTGTGTGAGAAATGTAGTGATCGGACCTTTTGCTGAGGAACTGGAAGAGTAAACTTTCCCATCCGAGTCATGACAACAACCTCTTGAGCCCAGGCCATCGCGAAACGGTCATTGTCGGTAACGGTTAGCGCCGTAGCCCAGGGCCAACGACGGTTACCAATAAAGGTTTTGGGAGGCAAAGAATACCACGAACATGAGTCCTTCGCGAAGTTCAGAATACACAGCCTGTAAGTAAGTATTCGCTCGTCATCTCTCCAAAACCAAGGCTCATCGACTGTGAGTAAAGCAATAGCCATTGTCTTCCCGGTTGCTGAGGTGGCTATGTTGGTGACGAACCAATTAGCAGGGTCATAAAACAAGCGGCTCCAGAAACTCCTCTTCTTTTCCCACGAGAAATGGATGGGATCGATAGTGTATGGGCTGTCCCAAAGCAGGATCTTGAAAGACCAACTTCCAATCACGAGAGTATCTGTTGGTGTGAATCCTATTACGCTGTATCTCTCTTTGTTTCTCAGGTTCAGCTGTGCTACCAAAGATCCATCTTTCGGGTTAAACAGCCTCAGGGGAGGATGATTGTTCGCATGCGTTAAAACAGCAAAAAGACTGCTTTGTTGGTTGAAAGCAAATGCTGCAATGTCATAGATGCCTTCGATGTAGATGGGCTTCCATGAAAACGGTGTCGTTGTGTTCACTATGATGATCTTCCACTTTAATTGAGCCATGGCATAGACACCATTGGGTGAAAACGTCCACCCAGTCAGCACGTTCCCATACGGTGGAAATGTTGACTCGATAGGAAACTTGGCTTTGATGCATCCCGTGTTTACCTCGTATAGAGTGAGTTGATCGTCCACGACGGCACCACATACTTCGCCGTTCGGAGAGAAGTTTATTGCTGTCCTTGAAGCACCAGAGCTGATTTTATCCTCTATTGATGTCGGTGACTCTTGAGACAATTCACCAATGTCCCAGACAGTAATCAAACCATCCGGTCTGGCGTAGGCAAGATAAAGTCCAGAAGGGGAAAACGCAATTGAGCCCAGAAAACCGAGGTTCTTGCGCGGTGTCCCAAGACTAAGACGATTCTTAGCTGACATGACCGAGGATACGCGGTCGCTGGATAGTATTTCCTTAGAAGTAGTCGAGTTAGATCGCCGTAGCGAGAGTAAGTTATGAGCGAGAGGAGAAACTGTACCTCTAAATCCCAGAGCGCAATTGAGATATTGTCAGCAATAGCAATTGTCTTACTCTCGTGACAGAAAGACACCAGCACTGATGCATTATGGCTCAACTTGGCGTGACTACGTGTCCAATTCCTGATGCATTTAGGATCAACTTTCCAGAACTCGACGCCACTCAAGCCGGCAGCGGCGCATATCTTGCCATTGGGGGCAAAAACTAGGCATCGAGGTGCTTCTTGATCAGATAGCAAAAAGTCACGACTTTGATCAGTCTTGACATCCCAAAGTAGGGCTGGTGCATCGTCAAACAATACCACGACCAGACGGCCGTCAGGAGACCAAACAACATCTTTAACTCCTGTCCGGTAAAGCTGAATACAGTTGAAAGAGTCTTTTCTCAAGTCCTTTGCGTATATATAGTAGCTGGACGTCTCGCTTGCGGTATAGCGAAGGATTGCTGCAAGCATCTCACCGTCTGGTGAAAATGATACAGCAGTGGCAGAAGCTGGGAGGCTTAGCTTTTGGTCGCGATGTCGGACAGGGCACCAGCCAAGCTCCGATAGTGGCTCAATAGAGGCCGAGTTCGTTGTAAATTTTACTCCCAGGATGCGAAAGCTGGTTAGAGCAACGACGCCAGGGTAACCTTCCAATGCACCAGCGAAGCTCCCGTCCACAACATTCCATGACAGAACGTTTTGCCCTTGCGCTGTGCAAGAGGCATAGAGTGTTTCAGAATCCTGCGAAAATGCCAAGCGAAAGGTAGGCCCCAGCACAAAATCTGAGTTATTCCAGTCGCCCCAACTGTAGTTGGATTCATCAATGGAATACAAGTAGGGTCCCCAACCATCTTGAGCCTCATGCACAACGTTGAGGCACGATGAAACCCCTTGCCGATAATAATGAGATATCAGAGAATTTTGAGGCGCAAAATGCATAGCTAAAAAGTATACCTGACTGGGGTTCTCCCTAATAATGGACTGGTACCGTAGAAGGAATCGAAACGAATCGTATACCAAGTTGAGCAGAGACATGTCACAGCCTTCCTTGAGTTCCTCATGTTCGTTTCTTGTTTCGGGTTTCTTGAGTATGCGACCCAAATCTTCAATCATGGCAAGGCAACGTGGGATTGCATCGAATCGAGCCATTTGTTCTAGCCAGGAAAGAAATCGACTTTGGAGGAACTTCTCGATCAGTCCCTGGTCCATGAAGCGGTCGGCGGCCTCGAGTGCATGCTTTGTCCAGTAGTGACTCGCGTATGATAACTCATCATATTGCTGGCGCGGGCGATTCTGGTCGACAAGGGAATCGAGGCTGGTGAATTCCCTATTCTTGAGACTTGAGCAGAGCTTCGTTAGGCATTGCCGAGCAATCTGAGCGTGCTCCTCTTCGAGACAGGCTCGACTGAAGGGAGGCTTTGAGGCTTTGGTATAACTGAGCAGGTAATCCTTTACCGATTTATGCAAGAAATGAACCGTGTCCCGCTCAATTCTTAAAAAGGGACTGCATTGCTCAATGACAGTTTCGATCTCTGATCTAGGCCAGCGAGTTAGAACAGTCAACTCCTGAATACCAAGGGGCCGGCCTGCAAGGAGAACCACGCGGAGAATTCTTGTAGCCGAAAACTTGCTACTCGTTTCATCCGACTTGATGACCCGCTGGATCATCAAATTGTAAAGATTGTAAAGCTCGTTACCATGAATATGGTTCTCCAGATTTGAGAGACGTTCGGAGACGACCGTCGCGGATTGATCGCGAAGTTCTTTCCAGATGATGCTGACGTAAAGGAAAGTACTTTCCGCGTTGTCGTACAGAAATCTGACCACACGCTTCTTCAAGCACACATCCCACCCATTCTCATCTTCATTGTGAGCGTTGACGACGCAGTTGATGAAATTGGTTACACTCGTTTTAGTCTCATCTTGCTCGTCCAAGTTGATTTCTAGTCGACCACGATCCAGCCTGATCGTTCTGGAGAATGAGTACGATGGACGACTCACAAGAAGCCATTTGACTTTCGTTTCTATATCAAAAGGCTCCTTTACCACTAACTCCAGGAATTCCTCGACTTGGCTGTCATGATGACACTCGTCGAGAGCATCTATGACTAGGTAGATGGTCTCGAAACGTTTCGCGGCGTGAAGCATCCGCCTGAGAACGCCCCACAGACTTTGGAGCGTAGCTCCTCTGATGTCGTCTCGATTTCCATAGGTGCCTCGTAGGTATTTGATAAGATGGTCCTCTTCTTGTGCCAAACTATGAATCAAGCCTTTTACAATCGAAATTGCTGTATCTGCACAGTCGTTTGTGCCCTGGCAGAAGAAGTCGGCAACAAAAGCAACTCTCTGCTCTTGTTTGGCTAATAGAGGAAGCTTCCCAACGAGGCCAAGGGTCATGACCGTCTTGCCTTTCCCCGGGCCTCCATAAAGCCAAAGAATGCGACTATTGTCTGCCTTTTGCCATGTTTGGAAGTTTGGGCTGTCGAGAACCCAGTTCCAACACGTTTCAATCGCTGGCTCAGAGATAGAGCTTATTGCAGCTGTCCTCAAGTTATCAGGGGAAACTTCAAGGGCTCGCAAATATGAGTCGTCATCTGGTCTTGAGCTATCATGGAAATGGAAATCTGCAGCAGGGAATGAGATATATGCTTTCGTATTTAGTGATTAGGCGCCGACAAACCCATAGAACCGTTATTATATCCTATCACGGCGCCATTGTTTATTTCGCTGCGAACTTTGGTCGAGCCAACGGAAGAAGGAGGAGGAGGCGGTCCGCCCATGAGGCTGAGAAGGCACGAAGCTTTACTGAAACCGGATATATCTCAGATTCAGGCGAGTCGTGTGTTTTTTGCATACACACTCGAGCGTAGGCAATGACAAGAGATGTGCCAGGCAAGAGAAACACGGAACAAGAACGGAGAAGATGGAGAGGCCAAGAAGTGTATCATAGGACACGTACTGCCTCGGCTACCCATGCGGTTTCCTATTTCTGCTTGATAGTAAGCGACCGCTCTATTCCATAAGCATCCGACGTGCATGAGCTGAAGACGTAGTTCTGACCAAGCCTATCAGCGCACGTTCACCCCACTGCCAGGCATTAATTTGATAGGTAACCAGATTTTTATCCCGGAAAGGCCGAAGTGACACTGCCACCATGAGGGATTTTGGAATCGCATGGAGTCGATTGTTCGTGGCATATATGAAGAGTCCATTCAACCAGACGAAAGCAACCCCAGAAACATTCCAGGTCTAATCAAACGTCAAGAAAATGGAAGCCATTTCCAGTGTCACTTCGCTCATATCGACAATCCTCCAGGGGTTCAATGCCATCCAGCTCGCACGAGCTTTCGAGGATGATTTCAAGCTATACCAGACCCGTCTGGCCGTTATACAGCTCCGGCTGTCGCGATGGGGCCAGGCCACTGGATTCACTTCCCAGCAACAAGGCGAGGCCTGTTCCAAAGATGAAAATTCTCTCAGCAGTCCACCGCCTCTAGCTATCAACGCGGATGTTGAAGAAATCGAGGTCATATTCGAACGATTGCTCAAGGTCCTCAACAAGGCCAGAATCGATTCAGAGAAATGGAAACCAAAGGACGTCGAAAGTGGGCACTTCCCTGTGAGCGAAGACGGCGATCTCACTCCAAACCGTTTCAAGCGCCTGAACAAAAAAATGCGAGACATCATTGAGAAGAGGTATCAAAAGGCTACAACCCAAGTCGAAGGTCTGAAGTGGGTTCTATACAAGAAGGAACAGTGCGAGTCCGTTACATCACAGCTATCTGAGCTCCTCGGTCAGCTTGAAGACTTTGTCGAGCCCCAGACCAACCTGGACGAGCTGGCACAGGAAGATTCTGACTTTATTGGCGAGGGCCTAAAGACTTTCTTGGATGTTGTTGGGGGCTGTGATCCCCGACTGGAGGTGGCCGCGAAACAAGCGCTGGAGGACAAGGCAAGACCGGACAACATTTCAATGTCAGCGGGAGTCAACAACGGCCTGATGATGGGCAAAAACATGGGAACGATTTCGAAGTTGATTTTTGGAAACGGACATACTATTAACAATAAGTAGGGGTTAGAGTACACAAGTAGTGTAATCATTCAAGGCGGCAAATCAATACCAGAGTATTAATAACCTACCTACTGTTTGAAGAACCAAGATACTGGGGGGGAATGTATACATCACTACGGTCATTCCCACTATATGAGTTCCACGATGAGTTTTCTGACAAGGGGCTTCAGGTTGGTTACATAGTTTTGTAAGAAACTTGTAAAATATCATTGTCTTTTGCCCCTCTTCTAGTGCCACATAGATTTGACGACGGAGACAAGATTCGATTGCAGACCCTTTCTCTTTTTGTGCCGATCCCAAGCATCATCGACTGTTCCCATTATCAGATACCATTCAATGCCTTGGTACCAAAGGTCCTCCACTCAGTTCCCGGACTACTCAGATTATTGGGTCCAGTTTCGCTGTTGCCATCACTGCTTCCAGTAGGGAGTCCGCCTGAGAACCTAGAAGGTTCAAGCCCAGTCCAAGAAACAAGATCTTAGACCAAATACACTGGCCAGTTGGCCAGGCAGCCATCTACGCCGTCTACGCATAAGGTTTTCTGCAGCCTCAGGCCTTCCCGTAAATTACTGACATGTAAATACTTATACATGTTACAGGCTGCAGTTATGATGTATAAACCACCTCCGTTAAGTTCGATGATGCTTTCCACTTATGACTCACTCAGTGCCATGTTGTCATACACATAAAAAGGCCATCTTTCCCCCCGGCTTGAGCCACACAAACCCCTACCGGTCCATCTCCAATGCATCTCCAACCAAGCACTATCACACGACTTCTTTTCATTTAGTCAGGATTGTGGGCGGACGCAAGGGCTGATACATCGCGGAGCGCACTGCAGCGAACAGCACGTTTGACACACTTCTCGCAACTGCGGAACAACACCACGAAGGCCATCCCATTGCACGAATACCAATTGGTAGCAATTACTATCACGACGTGTGACCAGCCTACATCCACTACCTAGGTAATCCATCAAAACAACCATCCCATCAAATACACTACCGATTTTCCTGCCAATTTTCCTCCCATTTTTCTTCCTCTCTTTCTTCCTCTTTACACATCGCGAACAACCAGCTACTACAACCACCTAACGTCAAAACGGAGCGTCGCCTGTCTATAAACAACCATACTCAACTAACAAATAATCTAGCCGACTTTATACAAAATCTCTTCCAGGGTCACCCACACCTACGAAAATGTACAATATCAGATATCGATGAAATTTTACCGAGTACGACAAGCCAAGGAATGGCAGAGCTTCAGTGGTACCACAGTTAGCGTTCTATCGACGCAGTCTTACGGCATTGGAGAAAGCAGCAAGAACGGCTCCAGCGAGAACAATTGCTGCCAATTGCTACCAATCACGAACACGATGACGAATTTCCTCACGAAGAGGGGGAAAGGCGACCTGACGGTCAATTATGTCTGTACGAGAAGTATCGAAACGATTGTCGCAGCTCCAGAAGGATCAGGTGGTGGTGCAATCCCAATTTCAATCGAGAATCGAGGCACCAATGGTGTGGCCACCAACCCAACCGATCCCTGCCACGATCTGCCATCCAGGCTAATGCTCCGAACCGACTCTAAAGGATATCGTCGACCAACCAAATCCCGATACACCATGTTTCATAAGAGAAAGATTCCAACTCGAAGGAGATAGCAAGAGCAAGAGTATTCCTAAAAGACGGAGGCCCAGTACGACGGCTGGGTTAATATGAAGACATCATGAAGAAACACGCCAAGAGACTTTGAAACCGATCCCATTCCAACCGCGAGAAATTTATACGATCATCCACAACATCTCAAACCGGGTTGGACCTCGCTGGTGGTATTGGAATAATACCGATGTGGCCAAGCTGTCACTGCAACAGCAACAGCAACAGACCGTCCTTTCAAAGATGGCCGATAGGAATCAAGATGGTCTCGTCTTGGAAGACGAAGAGTATAATGTTCCTGTTGTTGACGAAATGAATGGTCGAGTCGATGAAAATTAGAGAAACTAAAACAAGGAAGTTTTACTCTCAAGGTAACCGCAAGATAATATTAAACAAACACGCAAACAGAACTGCATATTGGAAGAATAGCCTCCAGGCAGTACAAGATGAATATGAAGCAATATTCAAAAGGAAAGTCTAAGAATCAGAAGGTCCCTAAAGGAAGAAGCGACTTTTTTAGGTACTTGGGTACTCTGAAACGAAAAGGGAATTATTTGTCTAAGTAGGTAGTGATAAGAGTAAGCTTGTCTCTATCTCAATACGAAGCGAGTTCAAACTTCAACTACTTTCTCTTTTGTTACCGCATGATCAGTTACCTTCCATGGGTTTTCGTCTATTTCAATCTTTTCTAATCTTTGTGAAGGTTCCGTAATTGAACCCGGTCTGAGAAGGCCCTGGATAACGTTTGGCCATTGGATCCTTTGGTGTTGAGCTTCTCTATTACTTCTTAAGATAGTCAGCTCTTGCCATTGAGATCAAAGAAGAACATCAATTCCAGGGTATCTTGTAGTCTAGATTCGTGGAATTCGTTGATTGGAGATAATATAGTCTAGTTTCCTACTCAAAATAATTAGTCTAGATCTCATATTACGTTCCCATTGCTCGAGAACACTTACCGCCTCCTCCTCCGCAGCCACCACCACTTCCACAGCCTCCTCCGCCGCAGGCACTCCCTCCTCCATCACCTATGTACCATTCTGTGAGTTAATGGACACCATGTTCATGAGTTTGAGACTCACCTCCCCCGTGGCCTGAGCTTCCGCCGGAGCCGCATGCCTTGCAATGTGTTAGTATCAACAGCATCAAGCACGAAGCGTCATCCAACATACCCCAAATCCACCAGCACTCCCGCAAGCTCCAGAGCTACCGCAGCCTCCGTTGCAGCAAGTGCCCCAGCTTCCATCCCCTGCCGTGACGTTGCAGGGATCTGAGCCGCTATACATGGATGAACTGATGTAGGCGGGAGAAGAGTATGGTGCAAACACTACATTAATCAGCTACTTGGATCTCCGAAAAAAGACCCTTTGGTTTCGATCTTAGAGGGAACTTACAGGCCTGTGAGTAGCCCCAGTGGCTGTAAAACTCTTCCTTTGGTGGTAGCTTGCGACCTTTTTTCTCGGCGCGGCGGCAGGCTTTGTCGTAGTTCTTGAGCAGCTTGGACTGTCGCCTCTCTTGTTCCCTCTTGTACACTTTCCACTGTTTATATGCTCTCAAGGGCTTCTTTATCCTGACAGAGTTGTGTGCTGATATATGAGCAGAATTAGTTGCAGCTGAAGGAGTCTCTGTCAGGGCAAAGTCAGAAGAAAATCTGGTACGGGCGTGGACTCCGATATGCTTTACCTTGCGTTTCTTCGCCTTCTTTCGATGATACGTGAAGCTTTTCTAGCAGCTTATCTACTGATGATACGTGAGATGCGCGGATAGCTATGTTCATTATCATCAGTCTTCACCGCGCCATGCGACGCGGTCAACTCACCTTCGCAGTACCAACAAGTACATTCCGAATACGCTTCACCATAAGTCTCTTGATAAGTCTTGCTGGTCCACTCAAAGGCTTCCGACAGCTGTCCTTCGCCGATTTTGTCATCATGGTCGATGAACTTGCCAGTCAACTCCGTGGAAAACCGATAATAGGCCTGTGGAAGCAGCTGGTGAGTGTGCCATGCGAGATCGATGTCCAATGTCGGCACAGCAACATGATCAGAATGGGTCTTGATTATCTCAAAGAACCGATTATACTTGATCATTAACTGCGAGATTGTCTCAATGACGGAGGGGCTATGGAGCCAATCGATCTTGACCATCTTGTCGATGAAGCTTCCTTGACGCATGACTGCAGCGCCCAGATCCAAAGTGAAAGCGCTCGTGTTTCCCCAATAGTGAGACAGCATCCTACGAACACTGAGCCTACACTCCGTTGATAGTTTCGGGGTCTTTTTCTTTGCTTCTCCCTGGGCGTCAAAGTTGTGAATGCTCTCCAGAATGGACCTGTCATCCATGACCCATCCGATCTGATCCACGATCCTTTTCATTGTTACTGGTGAGTCACGCTTTACTAGAAGCTCTGCGATATGCCATCTCAGATAGGACCTCTTGAGCATGCGGTTAGGAAATGCCCTGTAATTTGTTATGCCTTTGTCAGCAGGGAGAAGACGAGGAGTGCCATCGAGATCCAGAATCGTCCCTGGCATAACTATGTTCTTCTTTTGTAACGTCTTCACATCGTTGGCCAGTTTTTGAACGCTAAGCACCTGCTTAGTTATAACCAGGCCGCAGTCGCACTCAAACCTGAATGCACCGTCGCCGTATCCTTGACCAATTAGGCCAGGTCGCCTGGGAGGGTGTTAGTCTTGCGTCCACTCAAGATATCTGGCTTGGTCTTACTCCCTGCTCCGCGGGACTTCTGGGAGATCACACCGCGTCCAAGGTATCACCAAAATCTTGTTGCAATTTGGGCAAAGCAGAGTCTTAGATAAGCTGTCCGCAGTATTATCCCAGGCTCGCCCAGTCTTCGCGAGCCAACGAGCTCTGTTCTCCTCTGAGGCGTGATAATTGAAGTTACCGTCAATCGCCTTGTTTACTTGCTTCCAAGGCATGCCAGAGGCCCAAAGCTGTCTTGCACCATATCGAAGGCAGTCTTCTAAGAAGGCTCTGGGGTTCAACATGTGCGTGTGCATGACCAGGAGAACGTCTAAAGAATCTCAGCAGTCGTTCCTATTCGAATTAAAGGGGCATACCGAGTGGTGGCATTATCATGTTGTCCCAGTTCAGGCCATCGTCAGTATTGGCAAATGCTTCGTACGAGGTTGAATTCGGCTTTTCCAAGTACTCCTGCGCCAGAGAGGGTTCGTACAAGGACAGCCACCAACTCTCGTATCGCTCGACTGCGCGGGCAATGTAGATTGCCCATCGTTTCTCTCGCAACTTACTCAAAGTTTTGATCTTGTGCTGCTCACTCAGCGAGTTCGGACCGGCCTCAACTTCGGTTAATTTTGCAGTATCGTGATGAATGTAGCTGACTTCAGCACGCCTGTCCCAGATGCCCCAAAGCCCGTCGGTGTAGCCAATGTCTTCCTTCAAATTTTGGAACGCATACATGAGTTTCAAGTGCATGACACAAGTTTCGACGCCAAATCCATCCGTCTCCTGAGATTCTGGTAGGTTTGGGAGACTTTCGAAAAGAGTGTCGATGGCGGTGGTTAATTTCGGGGAGGGTGCCTGTGCCTGCTCTTCATCGGTCCACGGATTGAACGTCACATCATCGCGCTGAGAGGCATGTGCCTCAGGGACAGCAGACATCTGGGGATTTTATGATTGGTGTTGAATTGACTCAAAAATATCTCAAGTCTAAAGGAAAACGGGGTCAGTAGGTCTATCTGGAGAGCGGAATTTCAGCGTGTTTGAACAGGGCGCATGTAAACGTTTCCGCGTTACTCGGTGATCTTTCCCGGATGCGGGCATTACCACTCCTTCGCCCGACTGCCAAGGGATTCGCCCAGGCAGATGAAACTGGCAAACTGACATCCTGTGGGCTTCAGCTGAAGGCACGTGGCCATCGAGGTGATGGGAATAACCTCCACTACCCTAGAACAAGACCGGAAATATGAGCGACAACCCTTTTTCAACATGCACTGGATAAATTGAGACTAGGAGAAGCTACTTAAATAGAGGCCTAAATTCTAACGCTATGATTATCGAACTATCTAGACCCTTTTCTTGACAATACTCGCCTAGGGAGACTAATTTACGTACTGCAGGAAATATGCGCCAGAATCAGTCACATCTAGGACGCTCGTATCTAAGGCCAATGTACGCTTCAAAATTAAGTGCATATTAATACCCTAATTACCTTAATAATTGAAAACTTATTTCATCTCTTCTCTCTTCATTTACTAAGGCTGGAGCTCTTTCTCAACTTGAGTGCATGAGGCACTGCCAAACCCGTTGACTCAACCGTCGGATTAGTAAGCGGGCTTTTTCTTAGATGAAGAGCGCGACAAGAGGCCCAGTTTTCACTGCCGAAACAAGCAGGTCTTTACGCCTGATAATGACGCCGCACGCGATAAACTGACGCCACTTTGGACATGAAACCGACCTTTAGATTATGCATCTTGTCAAGAACATTGTAATACAAAAGCCTGACTGACTCAACCACATATCAACATGGCGTGGGGTCGCGTGCTGTTGGTCGCTTGTTTAGGCCTGACCACAGCGCAGTTCCCTCCAAAGCCGCAGGGAGTCCTCACTGTCAAGTCGAGATTCCACGAGAATGTCACAATCTCCTACAAAGAGGTGAGTAAACCTCATATGCTCTATGAATATCATCTGCTGACTGTATCTAGCCAGGAATCTGCGAAACCACTCCTGGAGTCAAGTCCTACGCCGGCTACGTCCATCTTCCTGCAGGCTTCCTGGAGGACGAGTATGGTAGCGCTGAGGACTATCCCATCAACACGTAAGTTGACCGATGCGCGATGACTTCTTCTATGCTGACCTTAGAAGGTTCTTTTGGTTCTTTGAGGCGAGGAAAGATCCCAAAAATGCTCCATTGGCAATCTGGCTCAACGGAGGTCCTGGCGGATCGTCCATGATGGGCCTATTGGAAGAAAACGGGCCTTGCTTCGTCAATGATGACTCCAAATCAACAAGGCTTAATCCCTGGAGTTGGAATAACGAAGTCAACATGCTATACCTGGACCAGCCAGCCCAGGTGGGCTTCTCATACGATGTTGCCACCAACTGCACCGTCACATTGGCCCAAGACGATTACGGCTTCAACATTATCCCTACCGACTTTGGCGGAGAAGCACCGAGCCTCAACGTTACTACGTTCGCTGGTACATTCGGTAGCCAGCAGCTCAATCAAACTGCCAACACTACGGCTCAAGCAGCCCATGTTCTGTGGCACTTTGCTCAGACGTGGTTCTTTGAGTTTCCTCACTACAAGCCTGCAGATGACAAAATCAGTGTTTGGGCCGAGAGTTATGGAGGGCATTATGGTCCAGGATTTGCCGAGTTCTTCCAGCAACAGAATGAAAAGATTCAGAATGGCACCATTGGAGATAAGGACGCTCACTACCTGCATCTTGACACAGTTGGTATCGTCAATGGCTTGTTGGATATGGTTGTCCAAGGACAGAGCTACATCGACTTCCCATACAACAATGTAAGCCGAGATTCTTTCGAGACTCCGTTGCAGTCCGCTAATTATTTAGACCTATGGCATTCAAGTCTTTAGCGAATCCATTCACGATGAGCTGAGGTACAACTGGACACACAGCTGCAGGGACCAAACCATAGCTTGTAGGGACAAGTTGAAGGACCTCGATAAATCATTCATTCGCCAGAACTTTCAAACCATGTCTGAAGTATGCGAAATGGATCGATGGTGCGAAATGTTGGGAGTCGACATCTATATGAACCTCTCAAAGACGGCTTGGATGGACATTGGCCACCCAGCGAATGACCCATTCCCCCCGCCGCATTTGGTCGGGTGGCTTACAGAGGAGAACGTCCTGAGCGCCCTCGGAGTCCCGGTCAACTTCACAGCCATCTCCAGATCGGTTGCTCAAAGCTTCGATAAGACCAGCGACCTTATTCACGGAGGCTTCCTCGAGGCAGTTGGCTACCTGCTCGACCAGGGCATCAAGGTTCATATGCTGTACGGCGATCGCGACTACGCCTGCAGCTGGCCCGGAGGCGAAGCAGCCAGCCTCGCGGTACCGTACTCGCGAGCGGACGACTTTGCCAAAGCCGGGTACGCGCCCTTCCTGACGTCTGATGGCGAGAGCGGCAGGACACGACAGTTTGGCAACTTTAGCTTCACGCGTGTGTACCAGGCTGGCCACGAGGTGCCTGCATACCAACCCGAAGCTGCTTACGAGATATTCATGCGTGCGACGTTCAACCGCGACATCGCCACCGGGCTTTTCCCCGTCTCGGATGAGCTTACGACGCTGGGTCCTGGCGATACATGGCACATCAAGAATACGCCGCCTCAGCGTCCGAAGCCACGCTGTTATGTGCTGAAACCTGAATCATGCCTGCCTGAGATTTGGGCCAAAGTGGAATCGGGAAAGGCTGTGATTAAGGACTGGTATGTTGTTGAGGATGAAGTGGCGGATGAGTATGCAGACAGTGACGGGGTTTTCAACGAGGAGCTGTAAGCCTGCGTAGATATTAGGAGTATTTACCTTGATAGGAAATTAGTTCTAGAAGTAATGTTAGCCCAAATGATTGGATACTGATCAATGGGTTGGACCATGTCTACTTTGGAGGTCGTGAAGGTCCTCCATGGCAGCCTTTTGTGGCACCTCCGGTGCCTTATCTGAGCCAAGCCCAGGTGAGACGTACCAGCTTACGTGCGTCATGAATCTGAATAAGCCAAGCTCACCCAGATCGGACCCTTGATGAATACCGAGGGTGCGTCTCTGCGCCCGAGCATAAACCTTTTAATATCATCGAAACCAACCATATCCTCCCTAGATAAACTAACTACCGGCTCTAAGAACAAACTTCACCATGGCATAGCCCGCAATACGTTATGCCCATCCCCCATGTCTAGAAGGCGGTGCCACGACGATCTCGGCTCGTCCGGACATCCGTCTACCGAAACGGGCTCTCCTGACATGGATCCGCCCTCGTCGTGCTCGTGCTCGTGCTCGTCCGATCATGACGTCTGATTGGCCTCGGGGACAAAAAAACTGGAAAGGGGATGGTGGCACAACGGCTTTTCGAATCGGGCATTCGGGGTCTTCTTTTCCCCGTCCTATATACGGAGACCAGCCTGGCCGCACCTTGTGTCTTTCCATCTCGTTGCTTCACGTCTGTTTTGTCTTTTTGTCGTGTATAATTTTGAATGACGATTGTATCTTTCAATACGGCTTCATTTCGAGTAGGAGGATCCCTCGTATCGACGTCAAAGCCCTGAAGCTAGGTGCGAACACACACGCCCTATTTTCCGCCACGTCAACCAGTGACCTAAAGTTACCACCCCCCGGGGCATTTTTTATCTGAATAATCATATAATTTTATTATCCGTACACCTACCCATTTCAATATCAAACCGCCGAACCCCATTCCTTCGCTCCCCCCCCCCTCAAACTCAGCAGTCCCAATGAATCCCGAAACCTCCGCTGTCACCAAGTCTCCGAAGATATTGGCATGTGTTTTGTGCCAGCAGCGGAAGATCAAGTGCGATAAAGGCGCCCCCTGCTCAAACTGCGAAAAGGTCCGTTTTCCATGTCCCCCCCGCCAGTTGCTCGCATCGCTGGAGATACTCACCATCTAAGATATGCAGCTCGGCGCAATATGCACACCTTCCACTCCGGCTCCGACTCGCAAGAAGCGGCGGACCAACCGCGATCTGCGCGAGAGGTTGGCGCGGTGTGAGGCCTTGCTGAAGCAGTACGCACCCGAGAACGGCGTAGACACGTCTAATTCTTCGCCTTCTCTGGACTATGCTACCACTGCTTCTTCCAACGATGATTCGTTCCAGAGCTCTTCCCAGTTTGGTCCATTGCTTTCTGAGGAAAAGGAATTCAATCCCATGTGGATGCCCATGGGAAACGTGTTTGTCGAAGACGGCAACATGAGATATGCTGACGGGTTTCCTTGGGCGACGGTGCAGAAACAAGTAAGCATGCTTTCCACAATGAGATGCTTCAAAGTGTCCGTCTTTTGTGTATTACAGTATCATTCTAACCATCTCGTAGCTTCGGTCCATGCGCCAACTATTAGATGATGAGGAGCAAAGCGTGGCAGACTCGGAACTGACGCCTCCGCGCCTCGAGGTCAACCTGTCCTTTAGCGACATCACCCCAACCAACATTGATCATGTCACGCCAACGCCTGTGCAAATCTTCAAGCTCTGGCAGGTCTTCCTAGATAGGGTTAATCCGCTGACCAAGATCATCCACGCGCCCAGCTTGCAGCCTCTGATATTCGAGGCCTCCACAGATCATTCCAAGATTCCTCTCAACGCGCAGGCGTTGCTGTATTCTATCTACTTCATATCGACTGTATCCCTGACAGAGGTGGAGTCCGTGCAGATTCTCAACATGCCCAAGGAAGAGGCGTTGCGGAAATTTGCGTCTGGGGTGAAATCTGCGCTGACGAGGGCGAAGTTCCTGGAAAAGTACGACATGATGATTTTGCAAGCTCTGGTCTTGTACTTTGTATGTATTCACACGAAATTATTAGTGCATCGGATTCAAAAATGCTAACGGTATTCAGCTTTCTCTCCATGGACGTGCTGACCGGCACGAGACGTGGATCCTCAGCGGCATACTCATCAGGATGGCCCAGAAGCTGGGCCTACACCGGGACGGCGAGTCCCTCGACTTCACCCCCTTTGAGGCTGAGATGCGCCGCCGCCTGTGGTGGCAAATCATCATGACGGACACGAAATTCGCCATAGCCTCGGGCTTCCACGCACCAATGCTCACCTGGAGCTGGGACACGAGGCTGCCTCACAACGTAAACGACGCGGACCTGTATCCCAACTTCATGGAGCCCATACAGGAGCGTGACAGCCCTACGGAGATGGCCTTTGTTCTGGTTGGGTTCTCGGTCATCAGGTTTGTCATTGAGAACTGCGTGACTGATCTGCAGACGCTGTCGATGGGGTCGATCAAGGCGGGAGGCAAGATGATGACCAACAAGACCAACGGCAAGATATCGACGCCCCTGGGATCAGCCACGCCAAGGGACATTGTGCAGGCGCTGGACGCGCAGCTCATCGTCATAGAGGAAAAGTACCTCGACCCAACCATCAGCGCTCTGCACCTCGTGGCGAGCAAGTTCCGCGACGTCATCGCCGGTGAGCTGCTCTCCATCCTCACGCCCATCCACGAGCTGCCCGAGTGGGGGACGGAAATCTTCAACGCCGAGGACAACGTCTTCCGGATATGCCTGATTCACTTTGAGCACCACGTGGACCTCTACGACGAGATCAAAGAAACGAGCTTCATCTGGTTCTTCAGGCTGCACTTCGAGGCCGACGGCATTCTCTTCATCGTAAGCCAGCTGCAGGACCGCCCCCTGGGCACCCTCGTGGACCGCTCGTGGACGCTCCTCGACCGCGTGTACGAGCACCACGCCGAGCTCTGGGACATGTCCAGGAAGACGCACGTCACCCTCGGCCTGTCGGTGCTCCGGGCGTGGCGCGGCCGCGAGCAGGCGCTGAGCCAGCTGGGCATGCCCTACGAGGTTCCCAAGGTCATCGCCAACCTCCAGTCCGCCGTTCCTCAGTCCAACCCATCGCCCGTGCCGCCGGTGGAGGCGGTGGTGCATAACGACCATGACTGGCTGATTGACCAGCTGTCGGGGTACAGCCTGGACGCTCTCGACCCGGCGACTTTTGTGCAGGGAGCTCACTCCCACTTTTGACGAGGGATGGATAGGTAAAGGGTGGTAAAAATGCGAATAGATGGTTGGATTCAGATCATGTACGTGTAGATTCTTGGTTGACGAAAGAAATGCCATAGTAGTGCCTTTGGGCTGGATAAATGCAATAACGCCGTTCATGTACTCATGATACCAGGTATGAATAACTTCAAATCTCCCAATCATCCGGTTCCATGCTGTTCAACACCTCGTACGCCTCCCTGTTCTGCCGGAAAAGCTCAAAAATCTTCAACACGTCGAGTATGATTGCAAGGACAATCGTGATCCTGGACAGATCAAGTCAGCTCATCAGCGATCACTTATCAGGTCGAGATGCATACCCTGCTGTTACTGCGAACGCGCATATGACGGCAAATGTGGTAGTGTCGGCGGCGTAACGTCCCGACGACCTTGCAAACGCGAAATCGGCAAATGCATAGCCGCAGTTGAGAGCCATGCCGAGGGCGAGAGCCATTTTCTTGATGAACCGACGGTTATCGCTCGTGGACTCGACGGTTCTCTGCTCCAGCTTCCAGAGGACGGCTGTATAGATGCCGTTGGTGAACATGATGAATGTGGCCTGCGATGTTCTGTCAGTCTTGAACTATGGGCGGTTGCAACTGCGATGACGCACTGTACCGCTAATCATCCACGCCAAGTGAGATCTATCCCATCCAGATGACCCGAGAGGGCTGTTGACAAAGGCAAAGGTGCTGGTCGCCATGAGGGCGAAATGGGCGGCGACGATCGCAATGTGCGCAATCATCCAGGGGAGGACGTCTCTCATGATGAATGATGATGATGAAAAGATTTGGAGACTAGGAAAATACCTCTGGAAAAGAGAACTAAAGGTGATAGGACATGGCCGTCATTATAAGGCATCTGCCTCATCTAAATACAGATCACTCCGCCACAATCCTTCAGCGGGGCGGTGCACAACACACCATCTTGTCATAGGTCACAGGCACCAGTGACAAGGTTCCCTGGAGTTTTAGGGTGCGATACAGGCCTGTAGTTGGACGCCATGGCCCTGAAGCCGAATCGCTATAGGGCTGAGCATCTCGCTACTCCGTATGATCCGCGGTGATCACCCGAGTTCCATACCGTACATGTCCCAATCTCAAGATACCACTCACTGACTGGTCTCTCTACGACCTCATTCTACAAACCATGTGGCTCTTCAAATCTCCAGGCCCAAACTTTTCCAAAACTCACACAGGTATTGACAGACAACAAGTCTGTAGAGGATGCAGCCGCATCGAGATTCTCCTCGACAAGTCCCAGCGCGACAAGGCGCCTCCGTCTGGCCGCTTGCCCTTTCACACCGATTTCGCTGAACTCGACCAGTGTGCGAAACACTGCGAGACCTGCCGCATCTTCCGTCAGGCTCTTCTTCTCAAATGTGCCACCACATCCGAGGCAAGCCATCTGTTAGATAGCACGGATGGATGTACCGTCTACGCCCGACTCCAGGATGCCTTGGAGCCAGCGGACCGGTTTCAGCTCACCATCGAGGTCCGCGACTTTCCGCAGCGTTCAGCCAGAGTGCGTTGCTGCTCAGGCATGGAGTCGAATCTCAATCTATCGGAGAATCCCATCAGTCCACATGTCCTCCGTCAGGCGCAGCAATGGATAAACATCTGCCACAAGACGCACAAAGAGATTTGCCCGAGTTTGCGTTGGTCGTCGGCTAACCCAACCCGCCTCGTCCGCATCCTGTCCGAGTCAGAACTCCAGATATGCGAACCAGGAGCTCAAACTGTACAATATGCCGCTCTCAGCTACTCATGGGGCACCCAAACACTGTCCAAGGAGGAGTTTGTTCAGCTTGAACGAGGCAAAACAACACCCCAAAACTTGACCTCTCGTCGCCATTCATTCCTCATCACAGACCTGCCCTCGACTCTGCAAGATGCCATCACTCTATGTCGTCGGATGGACATACTCCATCTTTGGATCGACTCGCTCTGCATCATCCAAAACGAAAGCGACAGGGCCGACTTTGAGCGAGAAGCACCCAAAATGCACCAGTACTACGGCAACGCTCACTTCACCCTCGCAGTCTGCTCCAACCTCAAAGCCACGCACCCTCTCCTCGCCCCGCGCACAGCCTTCACGCACTCTACGCATCTCTCGCGGCTGGGCGGCCTCTGGCTCTCTACGGTGGACACTTCCATGACAGATATGCTGTCCGACTCTCCGTTGGCGAAGCGGGCGTGGACGCTGCAGGAGCAGTGCCTGTCGCCGCGGGTGCTCTACTGGACACCGAATAGGATGTACTGGTCGTGTGCGCAGACGCAAGCGGTGGAATCCATCAGCACAAGGGCTGGTTCCGTGGTCATGGATCAAAGCGAGATGCTCGCCAACTCGCCGCAGACCTTTTTACTAGAGTGCAACAGGGGTACCTCGGAGAGTCGCCATAGAGAATGGCTCTCTGTGATAGAGTCGTACAGCCTTCGCGACATGTCCGATCCCAAGGACCGCTTCGCCGCCCTCTCCGCGCTTGCGGCGAGATACAGGTCCAGTTTCAATGTCGACCAAGAGTATCTTGCGGGATTATGGAAGTCGTCTTTTGCTCAAGATTTATCCTGGGTCGTCATCGCACCGGCATCAAGTAGCTCTACAGACAATAAAGGTCCGCCGTCGTGGACTTGGGCTTCTCTCCCCTTGCGCACTGGAATATGCATCACGCGGGATGTCACGCAGAGCAAAGCTTTTGAGCTCATCAGCACAGACATACCAAATACGGAAGGAGCTGAGTTGAAAGATATAGACCCTGTACTTCGCGGTGCACTCGTCAAAGCCGTCTGCATACGCGCCCGTCTCCGTCCCTTTTGGGCAGACGCAGCAACATTTCAGCCATGGCAGACAGTCACATCAGCAACACGACAGGGAAACGACACAAGCCTCCCCCTAACGCACACATTTTCCTTTTCGCAAGCGCCTGAAACCTCGGTATTCTCCGCCGACCCCGTCACCGGAAAGGTAGTGGCCTACGAAGCGAGGAAACAGGAGGTTGTAGGGCAGCTGGACTACACAAACTACGCGAACATGGTGCGTGATGGCAGGATAATCACTTCGGCAATGGAGATTGCGAGCAACTCCGTGTTGCTGCTGGAAAGATTGGACGATGGCAGCTTTCGGCGTGTGGGAATGGTGACGAGTTATAGACCTGACTTTTTCGAGGGTGTGGATGAGAAAGAAGTAACTTTAGTTTGAGTGAACTTTCTCGAATGCTAATTGCCTTGTTTAATATGATGAAGAAACTAGAATCGTCTTTGGTATTTGGAAATAGACAGTTGAACGGCGGTTAGGGGGTGCTGTCGATTTGGATCGCTACATGGCCACTGAAAATTATTCTACGTTGTAGACAAGTAACTTCACATGTTTATAATATGCAAATCTAGCCTTTATGGGAGTTTTAGCATTACAGTATAGCCTTGTAATGAGTTGCTGGACATTAAACCGAGAGGATATCTTTTGAGCAAGGTTTAATACCCAGCTTTAGACTCATATTATCACAAGTCGAGCATTCACAACTACGCTTCCAAAGAAATAATATATCTTGCAAGTTACTTTCATTTCAGTCTATCTTGTCTAACCCAGCCAAGCAGCGACGGGTCCTTCCAGCGCCTTGGACAGCCACTCATCACCGAGACTCGCCTGCCCGTCAAACCCATGCTCTCCAGGCTGGACCTCGAGATGAAACTTCAGCTCCGGGTCAACCTCCTTAAGCTTCTCAGCTAGTAAAAAGCTTCCAGCCACTGGAACCGCACTGTCATCTTTCCCGTGCAGAACCAAAACGCCTCCACGGGGGAACCGGGCTCCGTCGTCCAGCTTGTCGAGGATGTGCAGATTTCGCTTCTCAGCCGGCACGTACTCTGGGTACTTGCCGTTGATAATTAGACTAAACATCAGCTGGATGCGCTCCAGCTTCTCGTCAGCGGAGTAAACCGCGGGAACGAGTCCTTGCTTGACCTTGTCGCGGTGGTCGTCAATCACGCTGGCCGGCACAGACGTCAAGCCCAGGACAGGTCCCTGACGTGGCTCCGTCAAGTCGGGTCCCTTGCTGTCGACCATGGGATAGGAGGCGGTGACGGCTTTGATCTCGTCAGGGTGGTTGAGGCCAAGTTGGAGACTGAGATAGCCTCCGGCGCTGTCGCCAGCGGTGAGGATGCGAGACGGATCGACACGAACCGCGCCGTTGGTCTTGTCAAGAACGAAATCAGGCAATTCTTTGAGAACCCATGTGAAAAAGTCATCAACGTCCTCGAGGAGTTCATCGAGTGTCGCTTCCGGTAGCAGGCGGTAATCCGGGCTCACAACAACGGCCGAATGCCGAGTTGCGAGCTCCAGAGCCCAAGGGGCAAACCACGGAGGAAAGAGACTCGAGGCTGCGACAAAGCCGCCGCCATGAATACGGATCAGAACAGGACGAGACTTGGCGGCCTCGGGCTCGGCAATGATGTGCTTGGGGATCAAGACGTGGGCGGGAATGCCATGGCCAGAGACTGTCTTGTATGTGGTGCGGATAACTTGAAAGTTATCGAAGCGAGAAAAGTCTTCAGCGTCAAAGTGAGACATTGTTGTAAGTTGTTTGTGAGGCTGTGCTGGTAAGGCTGAGGAGAGATAGTGTGTGTGATGCCACAGCTGGTTTGGTGGCTGAAGGCGGTGCTACTTATAAGTGATGCAGAGTAGCTACAGCGTGTTGATGCATCCTTCAAAATGTCAGCCTCGTCGCTCTAGGAAGTGTAATTATTAATCTTGGCACCCAGAAATTACAAATCAAACACTTGTTCGGGCCATGAAGTGGGATAACCTTGTCTTTGCAGCCTTGTAATATGTATCACGTCAATTGTGAGTGGTCGCCCTTTGTACGGCTTTAAGCGTGCGAGCATCCCCCGCACCGTCGGCTTTCGCGTCTAGAGCGAGCCTCGTATGTCCGCCTATAAGCTTGCAAGGGACACCGTGTTTAGTACTGAGCTCACCCACTCAAACGATATTCCGAGACAGGGTCTCCGTGCTTCCAGATGCTGTGATTGGTGTTTGACGTGCTGGATCTGGAAGTCGAATCAAACTCCGGGCGCATACATCTCTTGATGAGTAATGCGTCTGATAGATCTAAACACTTTGAGTCACAGCGAGCAACCAGCTTACGCTAACAAAGGATTCAGTCATACGCCGGTCATGCAGACTTCATATTTACTCGAGCAAGATCTAGTATCTGTAATTAACGTACCACATTTGGAGCTGTCGCTAGCCACGTCGCGATGTAACAAGGATATATAACCATCCCAATACATAGGTATAGATTTGTTGCGATTATCTGGAGATGCATTCATCACATTTGCGGAAGTTGTTAAACTCTATTCCACGCCCAACGAGATGATTCTATTCGTGCTTGGAAGTAGGACTTCTGCACCGCACTCAGTACTACTCAGTACTACTCAGGTCCTCTCTTGACTATCAAAACCACCGTAGCGGACCCATGCCGGAGCTTCACATTCTCAAGATTACCATCCTCCACACCCATGGCCTCTGATACTTTTCTCATAGTCAGCTCAACGCAATCTTGATCTGTGCCTGCAAGCTGAGGGTTCGCCTCGCGCCATCTGGTCACCATGCTGGCCGTCCCCAGCGCACTCTTCAAGCTCGCCAGTGTCGTCTCGCTTGCGCCGCCGAAAAACTCCTTGCCATCCGAAAGCACGCCATCCGCATCCCATTCTTGCCGAATAAAGGAGGACTGCTCAAAGGCAGATGCTGTCTCTTCATTTTCCCATGGAAGTGACAAAGATTGGTATAGATTGCGCGAGAGCTGGTTTGGGGGCAGGACATGCGGTCCGAGGATGTCATCTTCAAGATGGGACAGTATCCTTTGTACTTCTGCTGCATTGGGTGTCGAGGGGACTGATTGTCTCGATTAAACTTGATATCATGAGCGAGACATTATCAACGTACGGCAATACAGCGACGCGTGCGTCCACAGAGCAACGCTACCTCCCGGCTTTAGGATCTTGGCCGCGGCAGCCCAGAATTTGGGCATATCAAACCAATGCGCCTTGCCCCCCAAGTTAGCTATTATTTCACTTCTCTGCGTCACCTATAGCTTACCGCCATTGCAGCAGTGACGAGGTCAACGCTGTTGGGAGCCAAACCGTGGATCTGGTCGACATCCTCTGCAGCACACACCTCGAACCTGATGTCGTCACCCGAGACCGTCTTTCCACCAAGCTCCCTGGCAGTTTTGACCATTTCCTCTCCGGGGTCGACACCGATGGCCGAGTCAAAGCAATGGGCCAAGTCGCGGGTGGCATTTCCAGGGCCGCAACCCACGTCAAGGACCAGGCTTGTCCCACCGCCCGTTGCTTGATGGTTCAGGAGAACAAAGTCGTATAGAGCACTCGCATAGCTTCCTCGGCCAGCAGCGTAGGCTGCAGCCTGTGAGGAGCTATAGGAGCGAAAGGTTGGGTCTGAAGGCCCGGTTGGGTTGGAGACGGTCATCTTGTGTGAGAATTGGAAGATTGTCTCAAATCCACCGCAGTGATTGATTCATATAAGTCGCTGGGGGTTTGAAGGCGACCTCACTATCTTGGAGCATGACGTTGTGAGTCATTGCTTGCGGACAGGGATGACCACCATCCTAATTGGGACATACACTGAGTAACCGATCGACGTGAATGTTGAGCTTGCCCTATAATGGTGTGTGACTGGCCGGATACTGTGCCGAGCTATCAATTGAAGCTCGGGACAATCTTTGCAAGGCCAGGCGTGCTCTTCCTCTGACCAAGTAAAACCGCAGATGGTCTTTGTCACATACTCTCTCCCATGATGCAAACGAACGTCGTTCTCCCGATGTGATCAACATTGGCCCACAAGAAATGCACGAGCGAATGTGATCTACTGTCATCCAGGTGACTGTCAACTGGAAACAACACATATTGGCCTGCGCCAGATATGAGGCACCCGTGCCGAGGAACTTCCAAGCCAGAGGCAACATATCAGTCCAACCAAGGCGTCTCAACGTGCGTTAGTGTCAGCTCGACAAGCTGAATAGAGGTCATATCCAATTTGGAATCAAAGCGCGAGCAGCATCAGCAAAAATGGGGTTCTGCTAAGCCACTCAGAACTAGAGCGTTACCCCTGTCCAGTCCCCTCCAGTTAGACAATGAACCCGACCACTCGAGTCAGCCTTACGTGCCATGAAAGCTATCAAAGCCATTGAGTTCCTTGGGTGACATTAGTACAGCCCAGGTCAGCCCTAGGGCTGTGCCGCTCGCTACGACTCCAAGGTGATGCCATATACAGAAGTCGAATGCGAGCGCTTACACCTCACGCGCATTGTTCGAACATGCAATCGACGCTGGTTTGCATCTTTATTGGTTGGACTTGCATTTTTGATGACGGATCATGCATCTCAGCGATTTGGAATATTCGCATTTGATTCCAGCCTGCTGACATGGCGGCCATGATCATGAAGGAAAAGGCACCCCTTAACACTGACTCAAGAGATATAAACTGGGCAGCCTTTCCTGACTATCCCTCTTGAACAAAATACCACCAACAACTTCACAAACAATCTCTTCTTTCAACAACTACAAGCAATCCTACAATCCCTCACCATGGCCACCCTCATCAGGAAGCTCTTCCGCCGCAAGAAGCAGCCCCCCTTGGTCTGCGCCGTCTCCCTCGACGACAGCGGAAACCCCATCGCAGACGACCCCAACCACATGCACACGTCGTCCTGCTTCATCGCCTTTGAGCCCCTCGCCGTCGCCGAGTTCTTCCAGTCGCAGAGCTGCCAGTCCTGCCCACCGGCCATCCCCGACATCCAGGATGCCACCAACCATCCCAACCTCCTCCTGCTGACCTACAACGTCACCATCTTCGACCACCTCGGCTGGAAGGACACGTTTGCCGGCGCCGCCGGTGACCAGCGCCAGCGCGCCTACGCCAAGAAGTGGAACCGCAACAACCTCTTCACTCCTCAGGTGGTCGTCAACGGCGTCTCTGATGGCTCGGGGTCGGGTGGTAAGAACGAGGTCCAGGACATTGTCGGCCGGGCCAGATCCATGCAGCAAGCCATGGACTGGCACATCTACGTCGACGCAAACGACACCGAGGTCCGCATCGACTCGGACAAGTACGAGGCCGACCCTCACGACATCCTCATCGTGGTCTACAAAGCCAAAGATGAGGTGGTCAAGGTCGGTGCCGGACCGAACAAGAAGAAGAAGCTGAACCACCGCCATGCAGTCCAGGAGGTGATCAAGATTGGCGAGTGGGTTGGAGGAAACATTACTGTCCCTCTTCCCTCTCCCAAGTCGTCCATGAGCCCGGCTCAAGAGGCTGCGGTGCTCGTGCAGCAAGGAGCTGGAGGGCCGATCGTTGCGGTGGCAAATATCTAATGGATAGGAAATGGGGTTGAATTGGGCCAATGGACCGCAGGACGGGGTGTGGCTAGATTAGTTGCGACTACTTGACGGTGGCTTGAAGAGCGATGGTAGTCTGGAAGGTGTTCAACTTTAGGTGGCTTGAGTAATGTCAACGTTGTTATCGAATACGAGAGTTCTTTTGTTGCAATTTATACTTGAATAAAAACACGCTTACTAAATATACAATCTTGAAGTCGTAGTATTGGTGATTCAGTCCACCGGATGGCCCAGTACTTATGGCACATGAAGTTCCCAAGAGATTTGGATAAGACAAGTATGATGCCCTTGAAAGAGATGAATATAATTTAAATTTTCCTGGGCTCTCCAACTACCCGACAAACTAATCAAGTAAGAATTACAGATAATGTCGCTAATGGCATCTCAAAGATGGTCTAAGGACTGTCCTTAACGTTGCCACACCATTTTCAGGGTATAAAGTCCGCCTCAACCGTCGAACAAGACCTGGTTAATTCCCTTCTGTCTCACGCCTCGCCTTTTCTCTCCGAGCACACTCTTCACAGGTAGGTTCGTCGACATATTCGGTGTCTTTGCCTTCATCCGCAGTGTTGCAGTTCCTATCCTCCAGAGATATAAAACACTCGTCAACCTTTTCGTCCACCCGAACGTTGTGTCCGCAGCGGTTGCAGCGGCAGTCGATGATGGTCATGGTGCACATTTTGGCTAGAATTAGGTTTTGAGCTTGAGGATAAATCAAGACGGTTCGTATAATGTCCACTTGAGATGCTTGGGTAGGGAATGTGACAAAACAGGGTTAAGCCATAGTTATAGAAAGACGAGAGCAGCGTGTCAGTATAGTCTTAGTCACCAGGCGGGATTCTAAGATAGACTTGTGAGAATGAAGAGTTAGATGAAAAGTTTACATTGTTTCTGGTCAAGAATACGAAGAGTCATGTCAAACTTCTGTCCACTCCGGCAGTGAAGGGACTCGGATTTAGACCTTACTCGTCTAGAAATATCATTGCTTCATTCCAGGAGAAGTGTGTGATAGCAATACACCATCCACGCTCCTGATAAGCCCAAACACTCGATCCTTGATCAACATGCCCTTGAGAATTAGCCTAGCAGATGAGACGCCCCTTATGAGACTCTGAACGAGGGATGTCGAGCCGGAGAGCAATGATGCCCAGATTCCTAAAACAAAAAGGCATTCACAAAACAATACAGACCTGAAAGAAGACTCCCTTTTCTTCACACTAAATTTGCCCTTCAGAGTTCCTATCGATCTTTGGTTTGGTGTCGGGCACCTCAATTAAGGGAGATGTCTGGCGTTAATATGCTTAGAACTCCTTTCTCTTATTCTATTCGCGACACTCAAGAAAGTCACCAACTAGTTCACCAACCGACTTTGCATTCCTAAGCCATACCTGCCAGTCCTCGCTCCTCCTTCTCACTTTCTGGCCCTCTTATAGTCAACACTCCTACTAAGTAAGCAAGCTAACTCCTCCGTCAAGCCTCGCCCCGCCGCCATCTTTGTTCTCTTTGCCCTGTTCCTGCTCTCTCTTCTTCCTCGCCTGGCACTTCCTACAATTTTTCGGATCCTCCCAATCGCTCAGAACTTTTGTCACAGTGACTTCACACGGAACCCCGTCCCGCACGGCGTCGTCGCACCACAAGAGCGGTCTGATAACGTCACCTATTCTGTGGAAGCATACATCGCACCGCAATATGACCCTGAAGCTTTTGCACATGACGAGTCGTTTGTAATTGGAAACTGAGTCTTTGAAAGAAAAGGAGTTTGTAAAGCGATGATTTCGTGGGTATTTTGACCTTTTTAACTCGGAGACCAAAGTAAAATGTCCAGCCGTCAACCACATCGAGAGTAAATAGTTATAGCCTCGCTTGAAGGGCGAATAACTGTCGCAGATGGTGATCTGCTGACTTGTATTTTTTCCGTGGTGAGTAAGAGCTTCGAGGCCATTTATGACAGGACACTGCGAGAACTTTTGCTTTTTCACTCTTTCAAGACCGGGATTTTAACGTGACACACTTACGTGACACTGTGAGTAATGAAAGATTCCGGGTGACCCTGCTCTGTTGTACGGACTACTAGCTCTTTCTATTTATCCCATTCCTTTGCTGATATAACCCAATTTCTTGAGAGAAATCTCATGTGCCAATATTCTTCATGATGAGCTTGATCTGCCACCAACCCCGTATTATCATTGATGTGTGTTTTAGTACCAATTGACGCAAAAAAACACGTTTATCAATAACGCCAGCAGCAAACGGTTTATCTTGCTAGCATCCTATTGCAACGGGGACAATTCCTCCAGTGCACCTCGTCGGAAATCGTCTTCTTTCGAGGTACGTAGCAAACTTGAGCTCGGAGCCAAGCCTCAGCGCACCAGGTTGCGTTCTTAGTTTGGACGACAATCCTCCTCTCGCATCGCTCGCAGTAGAGCTTGAATTGGGACCGGATGCACATTGTGGCTGGTCTGTTCGTGCAAGTTGGAGTTGGCAGTCAAGGAACTGAATGCGAGTTGATGAGTTACATTTGGGAGTAAGAGGTGAGCTGATAGAGTACGGTCATGTTGTCAAAGATTTAGGGCTGAAGAGAAGAACCTGGGTTCTATATAGAAGCTCTGACAGTAATTAACACTTGAGCAGACAGTTGAGGTGAAGATTCACGCTTCTGGCTGTTTCTTGCTGGGTGTTGCTTCAGTATACATGCACAGTCGCAGGATAGAGTATCGTATTGGAGGATGGCAATTAACTGCATATTATGTTTGTCGCTGCAGGCAGTGTTGTTTGTGCGATATTCACATGTTGTTGCAAGTACTAAGTAACTTTGAGTTCAACTGTCTCGCTCAAGATGTCAATGATCAATTGGTCCAGATCTTTAACCACAACGCTTCAGGACGGCACTGCTGTAGACATCACCAAAAGCTTGGATTGTATTTGTTTAATTCATTGTCGTATTCCGCTTTGTTTGATCCCACACTGAATGTAATCCCATTACTCGTGCGGTTCACCGTTGTCCTCTCCCAAGATGCATGTCCCAAGGCAGCTTGATCACTCAATCAACTTCCCAACTCAGCCTCACGCATGCACCTCCAGCACTTTTCTGGTCCAACCCAGTGTGGATAATAGCTTTCCATCAGAACCGAGCCCCTCCTTTTGTCGTTGAAAAGGCAAGGGCGTCCCCGGCAAACAGCAAAGTAGCACCAGGCTCGCGGTTTGTAATAATTCCTGAGTTCAATTTCGCACCGATCGCACCTGATACTAACATCGTAGTCGACGCACATGGTACTTGGCTGTGACTAAATGTGTTTGTGGAGGTGCAAAGGTTATTAGGAAGTATTCGGGGATGTCCGTGATGAGACAGGTAGCCGTTGATGCAAGGTGTTGAGGTGGATGAAGGGAGTAAGTAGAAGAAGATGAAGAGAAGAAGGACGAAAGACACTATTTACGCTTCTTGGATCGAGAATTTATTTGATTGATTAGTCCAAATCACTCACTTGTTGTTAAGAAATCACTGCGTTCAAGGTGGACAGTCTGTTGTTCAGACGAACAACCCGAATGTTCATCTTGAAAGGAAGAACATCAACGACACCAAAGTCACCTTCTTTTTTGTTGCACGCCCCTTTACCTAATAGATCAAACTGTTGTTCTGGATTATGCATTCTCCTCTATTTTTGCCTCATCTCAGATATTCTCCTTTTCATTTGTGGACATTTTAGGGGTATTCTGTACAGGTATTTGATCTGAACTCGGCCGTATTATCAGTGATGTAAACGTCAGGGGCCATTGACTCAATGGAGATACTCTTCGGCTCTACAGTAACCAGAGTTTACTTCAGCTTAGTATTTTATACTCCTCGGGCTTGACCATTTCATCAAAGAAGCTGAAGTACATGACATAATCTCCTGGAAGATCTTGCATCATATTCTGATCGTTGAACAACTCCTCTCTATCCATAGGATCCGGGATAGGCCAGAGCTGCCGAACATGTGCTCAGCAACCATGCGTCACGAAGAAACATTCATTTAAATGTCCAGGCGTCTTAGTTAATCTACAAATACTTTTATTCCTCAAAATACAATCTACCACTTCACAAATCAAGCTTACACAACCTCACAGCGTCCTCAACACCGCCATACATGCACTTCACCCCCCTTCAACGAAGCACCTTCCCGGCTTCAGTCACAGCGCACTACCGGCAGCATCTCTGACACTCCTCCTTGGGCACGAGCTTGGATCTCACTACATACTTCATGTCCTCGCAGTCCCTGTTCTCCCGGTTCGCCTTGTCGCAGCGCTCGACAAACTTGCCGTGTCCCGCGAGGCAGCCGTACTCGGCGCACCGGAGACGCAACTTTACATGGGTGCACATGAGTTCGCTAATCGTACTGGCTTTTCAATGATCTTCGTCCGTTATATTTCGCACAGAGTAATGGGGCAATCGTAGCATGAATAGTCTTGGTCGTCAACTTTCGAAAGGTTGTTTATATCGTGTTGCTGCTCGAGCCGGGACAAGAAAAGGAAATCAGAGAATTAATTTATAGGTGTCAGCGTCCTTCTGATTCATGGTCACGGATCGACACTGCCGAAGGCGTACAACGAACCACGCGTGCCATGTCGACTGTGACTAAGACTGCTGTCATACACCCATTATCCTCCGGTGGCCTCCTTGCCCCCAGACGTAACCACCTCTTCTTCTCCTTCTTCCCCCCATCATGCGTCAATCACTTCTTCGAGCGCCGCAACTTGCGGGACACGCGGAACTTGCAGTGTTTACACAGCAATGGTGATAAGTCGTCAGGGTCGGTGTAAAGGTCCTCCAGTGGCCTCCCGCAGTATCCGGTCGTTGAGCAGTGCCGAATCAGCCCCTCGTAGTGGTCGACGCGTGCGCACTGGGTGCACTTCATTGGCGTCAGCACTTTCCAGCACATGGTGATATGGTGCTGGAGTGGTAATCCTGAGTGCGGTGTGGTATGTTTGGGGCTTCCTTTGCAGTAGCACGGGTGGTGTCACGTAGGTAGCTGATTACAAGCATGTGCTTGGGCTCGAAGAAGGGGCGGATGGCAAAGCAAGATATATGGTCACTTCTCTAGACTGCTGATGCACCTATAGTTTCTGAGTTTCTGCTGCGGATAAATTGCTGGAGTGATTCGATCCTCAAGTAATCTTGACGAGAAGCTCGACGCCGAAATGCCATGCTGGGGGTACATTGCCGCAGTCAATTCCATCCATCAGCCATCATAATCACTACCAGTCTTGGCCTTGTTACGAAGCACAGTCTGAGCTGCCCACAAATAAGAAACCAAGACAGTGGTGAGTCTCACAGAAGCCAAGTACCCTTGATGGCGTCTGGAATCTCAATCGCCTCACAGTCCAGCGCGTACAAACTCATTAATACAGCTTCCTAGGCACTCCTACTTACATAAACAATGGTAAACAAAAACAAAGCCTGTCTTTTGGTGCTTCTACAAACCTGCAGCCGTTGACTTTGTTGCACAATCCTGCATTTAGACATCACATGGATGCTCGACTCGTACACGTCCAACACTCTGACAGAATCTCACGTCCATGTGTTCTATCTAAATACTATTTAAAAAAAAGGGCCAGTTCGCCTATCTCAATTAACTAGGCTCGTCTCGTCCGGCATACCCGAGACAGACCTGCCCACCAATCCTGACCTCTCACGACGAAGCTATCCACCAGCGTGCTTCTGCTTCTCCTTTTCCATGCACTTTGGACACTCTCCTTTACCGCAGTACCTCCGCTTGGCTTTCAGTTTTGGCGACTGACACATCGCTCCAATGGTCTTCGCGTGGTCGCACCAGGTCACAAGTTTCGTGTGTCTGTGCAGGTCGCGACACCCATGGCAGTAGATATAAACGTCATCTCCCTCACACATGGTGACCGAAAATCACGCTGACAGTTGGAGAAGAAAATTTCAAGGCGTGCTTAGAATGTCAAGTTGTAGTAGCTTTAATAGAACTGGGTCCGGAGATTGTACCGCGAGACACGGGGGTCTATATACTCATCTCCCCCCCATTCACTGCACCACGTTCCAAGACACCGTGATTCTGTTTTCCCCTCATGCTGGCGGGCATTCGCAATCATCGTTAGGACCAATTTCTAGTTGTTCCTCCTTCTCCTCAATCTCCTCGCACAGTTTCCCCGTTTCGTGCCACTTCTCGCATTCTTCGACGCATCGGATGCATTGGCTCCAACCGCAGAGATTGCAGGTGTAAGTCCGGTCAACGATTTCGCACATGTTGGTGGATTATAAGGTAGGGTTGACTTGGTGTTTTGGGTATGTTTGTGTTCGTAGTCGATGAGTTGAACTTGAGGTCGAGGAAGATGGTTTGGTGTGGGATCTTTATGGTTACGGCGCATTCAGGCAGGATATTTATAGCTCACAACCATCCCTTATTCACTGATTGAGCATCGGATCATGGCTTCTTCCCTTGTTAACTCATTGCTTCAGGTAATACAAACATTCTCTGTTCAGCCACCAACCTCTAGTACAGTGAAGCCTATCCACTGAGCATCTGGTGAAAGAACCAGAAGAGTAAAGGAGGCGCAGGCACCGCGATTGAACAGTGCAATACAACGCACATCTATTCAGAGCTGATTTTACAACATTGGCACGCAGCATCTGCATCTGACCGGGGTCTAAATCTCCATCCGATTCAACATCTATAGACCCTAAGTATCTGTTTTATGTAACATCTCGTCCGCCTTTCTCTTTCCTCTAGGATCCTTGCATTTGGGGCATTTTTCCTTATCTATAAAGGCAGTAGTTGGCTCAAACTCTGGATCTCTGCAGTACACCTCACTTCCTCGTTCTGTAGCCCACTGGCATTGTCGGTAGGATGTTTTGGCGTCTATTAGATGGCTGCACTCCAGGCAAATAGAGAATTCGACCTTTTCAGTACACATATTGTATGTATTGGAAGAGGCTTTGATCCTGCTATAAATTGAGCTACTAATAAATCACTCTAAGCCCCGAGGTTGGAGCTGTCTTAGTGCAGGTGCGTCTTTATACTCGAAACTGTATGATTCACATTCTGAATACACGGGGACATCGAATCACTTCTCAGGTCAACCACCAGACTAGCTCATGGCATTCAAGTTCATTCTTGACTTATACTCTTCGTTTCTTGTTCAGATCATTCCCCTTCTTTCGGTGGCTCACTTCTCTTGGTATCTGCTGGCAGAGTTGCGATGAGCTCATCCGTTGACAGTGAGAGAATTAACAAAGAAAGATATACGCACATACTTACCGAGGTCTAGACTCCCGGGTTCTCATTGTTTTAATATTAATATATTGTATCAGGATTCTGTTGTTTATGGAATTGACCAATGCCGGTGCTGAGCATGTCAGACCAAGTCTGCCTCACTACGACAAGGGCAGGGCGAGGCGAGTTTGTCTCAAAGCAACGTTTTGCATACGTTTCCAAACAACTTATTCGAGTATGATTCATCAAAAGTTAGCCGTTTAGTATGTTTCAAGCTCAATTATCGCTCTTCGTTTCTTGATCGGTTCTCGTGCGTCCACCACGTCTCGTCTACCAGTTCTCAAAACTGGTCAATATCACGCCGTTTAGAAAGACCATTCCAATCTCAGATCCTCACGCCTATAAAACAATCACTTCCATTTCTCTATCTCCATCAATCCTGAGAACCCAGTAACCCCGAGCTCGCAAACCTGCCTCCCCCCTCCTAAGACCCTCGGCCACCCCTACAACCTCGCGACATCACGTCCCATTCGTCAGGGGCGGGTTACATACGAGACACTCCCTCGGGTTCACGGCTATGGTTGTGGTCCTGTACTCGGCGTTTCGGCATGTAACTCCGCTGATCCTCGCGTTGCGGCACTTGACGTGGTTCCCCGTCGTCCTCACGTTGGTGCGGTCACGAGAGCAGATGTACTTGATTGTAATGTATACGCACATTTTCGATGTGTTTTCTGGTTTTTAGTTCTGTATGAGGATTTGTGTTGCGTTGTAAGTAATGAGAAGAAATGGCACTGGGACAAGATCTTGGGCAAGAAACTTGTAAGCCAGTTGATCTTTTATGTATTATCCATGAAGTAAGATTCAGTCACCACACCATCTTCATACCTTGAAAAAGGTCAAAACCTGTTCTTTATTCACCAAAACTATCTACTTCAAATCTACCTTCATCTACCCACGGCCTCCCTTAAATCCCCTCCCCCTGACCCTCGCCTTCATGCCCACTTCATCTACTTCTTCTGCGGCTTCGGCGGCGTGCAATAGTCGCACTCAGACTTGCTAACCTTCCTCGGCGCCGACTCCTCGTAGATCAGGTCAAGACAGCGACTCCCCCTCTGCCTTGCCGCCTGGCACTGCTGGATCGGGCCCTCCTCGTAGCCCAGCGCGCGCTCGCACTTTTCGCAAATCTTGGGGGTGTCGTACTGAACACACATTGTGGCGAAGTTGGTAAAATGTTTTTTTCCAAGTGGTGAGATTATTATCGGTGCTTTTGGTGGTGATGGAGGTCTACCTTGTTGTGTTTTGGAGGTTGGTGCAGAAGATTTGGCCAGAGGACCGTGGGAGCGGTATCAAGGGGGTATTTATAATGACAACAACCTTGTCTATTCAGAGGAAACATGCCCGAATGATACGTCTCTCTTCATCATTCAACACCTAGATCGCCTACCTCAACCTATCTATCTCATTCAATCCCCTCCTCCCGCCCTCAAAACACTCACACCCATCCCCCTTTATTCCCACCTCTCAATCACATCCCCCTCACTTCTTCTTCCCGCACTTGGCACACTGCCTGTAACTGATCTTGTCAGGTGGAATCGGCCGGTACGGCGCACTCCTGCAGTACGGGCCGTCATTCTCGACCACCTCGTCACATGCGCGGGTCTGTACTTCGGGGGGACCAATCGGCAGCCCGCATTTCTCACAGATTCTGCGAACGATCACCTTGATGCACATGGTTACGAGCTCGAGACAAGAGAGCTTGTGGGTGGTTCATTTATTGAATGGCGATTGGTTGGGTTGGGCTGTCAAGGGGGGCTATTGTGTCTCGTTGCGGGCTTACTGCTGAGATTTACTGGTCCATTCAGAAGTGAGCGGTTGGAACTGCACACGCTCTTTATAGTGTTCAAGGATAAGATCGCAAGTTGTCCGAGTGACGTTTCTAAATAAAGTGAGTAACTGACAAGTATTTTTTGCAGCGTGACAGCCGTTGTGTTGGTGGACTTGCGGCTCGTTATCGTGGTCTCGAGTTGTCGGCCCTTGGATATCAACAAAGAAGATCAACTTTGTTACAAAAGACTACGAAGGACGCGAATTTCTCATCGCAGTTTGGTTCTCTTTAGGATTCAGAGCCATTATTAGGATGAATGGTCAGGTGGCTCTGCATATATTCCTTCACAGGCACAAATGAGAAGGAATAAACAGCAACTATCGTCATACTACAGAGCAGCGAGTAAGCTCACATTGATTCCAAGATCGCATCATTACTTCCCATGCTTCTAGAATCTCTATTTCTCTAATTTTAGTCTAATCCTTCCCATCTCTCTACCACTGTCCTCGGAATAAACGTTCCGGTCTCAACCCTCTCCCCCCATGCACCCCCTTTCTGCCTGACCACGAGCTGAATCATGATCCCAAGACTTCCCCCTTATCATGTACGTCCATCGCCTCGCTTCCTCGACCATTTCCATCAAGTCATCCCAGTCACTTCCCCTCACCTTCCACCATTCCAACGCCCCAGCAACCCCCAGCGGTCACACACGTCACACGCATGCACCACACTCCCAGCAACCCAAACACCTTCACTTTAACAATTCATTCACTACTCTAGAAACCCCCACAGGCCTCCCCTTTCCCTATTTCTTCTTCTCCCACCCCGGCGGCGTACGCGAACTCCCATTCACCACCAGCGGCGGCGGCACGTAGCACCTCGCGCAGTCCTCCCGCGCCAGCGGCCTCTGCCGGTGCCTGAGCGGCGCCGTGCCGCAGTTCTGGCCCGTCTGTGTCGCCGTGGCACACCGGACCAGGTCGTTGCTCGACCTTGTGATGTTCTCGCACTGGGCACACCTGTCCATGAGGATCTGGTAGTGGCACATGATGGGGGGGATGTGATTAAAGGTTGGTGAGACGTGTTTGGGAAGAATTATCTGAGACGAAATGTTTGAGAGGTCCAAGTTTGCAGGAGGGAGACGAAATTGAGGGATGGCCGTCTTGTAATATAGCTCCTTGGCGCTTTTCTCGTCAATGTCGAGTGCAGCAAGGTTGGTCTCTTCATAGGAGCCTTGGTTATGCAGTGGGGTCTGGTGCACTGGCTGCATCTACCGCCTGTCACTGTCGACACTCTCGATAATGGATTCAGGTGTACATCGTGAGCACTTGATCGCATGGCAGTCTTTCAAAATGGCCAGATAAGCCTCAAGTCACTGGTATAACGCAGTATAGAGACTCACGGACTTGAGCGCAACTCAATTACCAGTTGATGAGGGGCACGAGTCTCCTGGATCGAAGATCTTATATAGCTACTTTCAATACTGGTATGCTCAAAAGGGACTCCACGATAAAAAGGAGACGCTATGCAAATAAATTATATGATCAACGAGGCAAAGAATCTCAAAAAAACAACATGGATTACATCCAACAGGCCCCAAGAGAGCGGCATCAACGCAGCTCTCCGTCTATAAACAAGCCACTCCCCTCATTACAACCATGGTCATAACATGTCCAGACTCCAACTATATATACCGGGTATCCGTCAAACCGTTGTATACCTGTTTGCTCTCATGCACTGTCTGTAAAACATTGTTCTCGTAACGCCGTTAAATGAGCCTGTCACCCGCTTCTCGCCACAGCCCGAGCATGTGTACCGATAAATCCATTCCCGAATGCTGAGTTACAATGTCTTCAATCACAAGACATTCATCATGCCATCTACTACTCCTTCATTCGCTTACTAGGTCGTATCAGCGAATCGTCGGGTAATCCACTCCTCTTGGTTCCAGGCAGACTGCCTGTGCGAATGTCGTTGTCATCCTGAGACACGCGACGGTGCGGGTACTCGTTCTTGCATCCCTCGAAACAGTTGGCACTCACTCGGTCGCCAGTGCTGAAGAAGGGTGACTGCAGTGCTTGGGCAGCTGTCAGACGTTTGGACGGGTCGTATTCTAGCAATCCAGCAAGAAGCTTGTATCCTTCCGAACCGAGCGACTGGAGAGGAGCGGAGCCGTTGGGTCCGCCTGAGTGAGAAATTGTGCTGTAGTACCACTTCTCCAGGTTGGAGCTTGTGGGAGCATGCGAGGTGCGACCGCCATAGTGACCGTGATGGTGGCCTCCGTGATGGTGATGGTGCGAGGCCATCGAGTTGGCCAGGGTGTTGAGCTGGTTGTACTCGGGCATGGTGGGCAGCAGAGGCCATTTCTCCTTGGTCGGCATACCCATGATCTCGACAATCTTCTGCATCTGATTGCGTTGAAAGGGAACGGTTTTCTTACTATCCATTTTCGCCTCTTCTCCCTTGAAGATAGGTCGCAGCGACAGGAGCTCGGCAAAGATGCAGCCAATAGCCCACATGTCAATGGCAGGAGTGTAATGAAAGGATCCCAGAATGAGCTCTGGTGCACGGTACCATATCGTCACGACTACTTTATCACCGCTGAATAGGGAGTGCAGAGGCTTGTCGAACCGACGGGCCAGCCCAAGATCGCCAATCTTGACTTCACCAGCGGAAGTGACCATGATGTTGGCGGGCTTCAGATCACGGTGCAGAACCCAGTTGGTGTGAAGATACTGGCAGCCGTTGAGCAGCTGGAACATGATGCTCTTCACGGTCGCGGGTGGGATAGGATGTCGAGGCTGCTGGGTGTGGTGATGGATGATCTGAAGCAAATCATGCTCGGCAAACTCAAACACCATGTAGATGCACTTATCTTCGAGCATAATTTCGCAGAGCCGAATGACGTTGCCATGGCTCAGTTCGGTGCACAGGCTCATCTCACGGATGGCACTCTGCGAAATGCCAGTGTAGCTAATCTGCTCGCCTTCCTTGTCCGGCTTGAACTTTTTGATGGCGAATTCACCGACTGGTTTTCCATTTCGGCCGACAGCTTTGTAAACACGCCCGTAAGTTCCAGAACTAATGAATCCAACGATGCGATATCGGTCGGTGATGCGGACTTTAGGCTGATATCCAGGGGAGCGGTCCCGAGTGTCTACATGCCGTGGTTGGTAAGCGTGAGCTGGGAAAGCAATGCCATGACGAGGACGGAGAGGCATGGCCGAGAGTGTGATTTGGTGATGCAAGAATGATTAGATCCTCCAGCAATGATGACGGGTTCGGCGTCATAGGCCACTCGGCATCAAATATCGCCAATGTGGAGATGGTGAGACGGTGAGGATGAAGACGAGATAACGCAAAGACACCAGGTCTAAATGACAAGAAGGAATGAGAGGGGAGCAGAAGCAGCAAGAGGAAACAACAAAAAGAAAGGGCAAGGAGAAGGAAAGAAAAGGTTGCTGATGATGACGGTGATGACGATGAGGGGTGGATGATCCCAAAATCAACGCCAACTCTCAACGAAGAGGAAAAGTCGGCCGAAGATCGAGTCAGGGTCAGATCTGGAAGCGCGGAGAAGTGAGGGCACCACAACCACCGACCACGCCACACTGGAAGAAGTAACCGTGGGCGTACAGTGAGGTACTTTGTAGACACCTCAGGTGAAAATCGCCGGGAACAGCCCAATGGAGTTGAGGGACGAAGCGAAGGATATGTACGGAGTACTTTTAGGGACAGGTGCTAGTAGAGTAGAGTGCAGGCGAAAGGGGATCTGCTGAGACATGCAGCGGATGTCACCACTGGGGCAGCTGCGCAGACTCTGTATCCGCAGTGGCTGGTGGCTGGTAGCGGGACAGCAATAACCCGCTATGCTGGCTGCTGCGCTGGCTGTCTCGTGCTGTGCTGGGCTTCTGGTGCTTTTCGAGCAATGCAGCAGCGGCAGCACGACAGGAGGAGGCTTGTGCAAAGGATAAAACGGGGCAGTGAAGTGAAAGATGGGGGCCTTGGGTATAAGGGTCAAAAGGATCAATATGGAGGACAAGGCCTGTATCTCCAAGTACAGGCTGTAGCTATCCGCCATGCAATTGGGGGCCGGGGGTTGTCATGGGGGATAAAGGAATTGATGTCCAACCACTCGTAAAGGCCAACAATTTAAAAGAAACAAATAGTCACACAGCCCAAAGGAACGAAAATGGAAAAAGAAAGCACATCGAGCTCACACAAAGACAGAAAATGTAATATACGTACCATCAACAGAGGCATGCAAGCTTCGCTTCAGCGAAGAAGAGCCTCTGGCACCTCCACCCGGTGCGCCGCCGCCGCTTCTCACAGATCCAGCCGCCGACGCCCCCGACACTGAGGGCGGATTTGTCAAGACCATCACTAATTGTCGTTCTTCAGTGCTTGTTTTGGGGGCTCAAAAGCCTCCAACTTGTCCCCAACGCCCCCCGCGACAACGGACTGGCCGGGACACTGTGCTGAGTGGACTGAGCTGAGCTGGGTTTAACGAGCCCAACAGGTGGGATGGGCGATCAAGTGGTTGTCGGGTGGATAAAATCAGTCGGTCTGTCTCTCTTCCCCCGCACGCAGCACGCCAACGCCAATGCAAGTCGAAGGGGAATCCGATGGATGCTGCTCTGATGGTTGTCTGCACCACACCTGTTCCGTACCTACGGAGTAACTGCTGCAGCAGGTAACTTGATAGTTCTGTAGGTAGGTGACTCCCTGTGCAGTAGTCAGCAAGACGCAAAGACAAATCTGCCGTCTCTGGCGTGCAGAGCTGGATGCCCAGGTGGCAAGACAAGCCCTGGTGGCTGTTGGCACCCGTCGGTCCGCTTGAATCGGATTCAAGTGTCTCAGTCCCCGTCTGCGCAAGTACGGAGCAGATCAATCCGTATCTGCGACTCTCTGCCGATTATGCCAAGTTTAATGCCCTGCAGTGTTCCGAGCAATTCACTGTAAAAAGAGCGCCCCCCAAAATCGGACCCCAATCAACGCAATGTCGCTTGCCGGGACTGGGCGTCGACTAGCAAGGTAAATCCGCTGTCGTGGACCCAAGACTAGGGGACTCACTGACCCCCCTTTTTTCCCCTCCCCGAAAGGCACTGGTAGGTCGGGCGCGGCGGCGTCTGTGGCGAGACGAGACGGGAAGGTCAAGCAAGTGAGCAAGGTGAGGCGTCTGGGCGTGAGGCGCGAGGTGTGAGGCGAGGGCTGCTGATGGAGGGGGCAACCTTTTCCGCAGTAGGAAGAGAAGTGCGGAGACAAAGCTGAGGAGGAGTCGGGAGAATGTGGAGTTGGGACCTTGAAAACGAAACCGAATAGCCGCTGGGAGCGAGTTGCGAAAGTACTGTACGGAGCAATATTTGCTGGGCTGGGCTAGGGTTGACGAACGTTGGTGATAAGCTGAGCTCAGCTGCCCTTGAAGGATGATCCCCGTCGTTTCTTGTTTGCGTCGAGTCTTGTGCAATCACTGCTTATCCCAGCGCGCAACTCTTGCTGAAAAAGCAATGGGATCAACGTAACCAAACGTCGGGTGAGTAAAAGTTCCGAGAGATAGTGTTACTGGATTGTTGATGTTTGGGCGAAATTGCTCTCGCGAAGGGGGTTGGTTGGTGTGTTCATGGACAGTGATTTCATGCGCATGCCTAACGAATCGTACCTCCCTTCGGCCAGGCCAAAACCGAAACATAGACCGCGCAATTGTGCTTGATGACTAAGCGCAAGCCACCACCGTATCTTGTACGGAGTACCCTGCATGTAAGCAAGACGGTGAGGGCATCTCGAGAAGAATGAAACAAAAAAAGAAAATAAAGATATACCCGAATTGTTCATACATGGGTATACGATACTCTGATAGCCTCTGATAACATCCTGGTGTTCTTTGTGCTTACTTTCACGGCTGCATACTCACAAGGCCAAAAGTGACGATTTTCTACATAAAGTAAAAACAAACCCCAACACAATGCCCAAAATGTCGTGTCATAAACTTCTTTTCTTTGTTTGCTTGTAGCTAGGCTCAATTGACATCCATCTCTCTCCTTCTCCTCAAACATCTCTGCGCTCATCGTCTATCGGGGTCCCAGCTTCTCCAACACCCTTGCGCCCTGCTCTTCCCACTCGGCCTTGGTAACCCACATGCTCTCCTTGTCCGCCATGATGTTGGCCAGCACCGCTCCTCCCAAGAACACCATGTGTCTTCGTCTGGGAGGATCCTCTATCCGCACCTTGAATTTACTCAGTCGCTCAGGATCGCCCTGCAGCGCCCTCGTAAGCCACAGCTGCTTGAGCTCCTTCTCCAGTCGTGACGGCAGACCGGGGTACATGCTGCTTCCGCCAGAAAGCACAATTGCCTTGAACAGCGAAGATCGAATATCCACGTCCGCCGATTGGATAGTATTGAACAGAAACTCGCCTAGACCAGGAGACTCGCTGTCCACCAGGTGAGGTTGGAACAGGCACTCGGGGGCCTCGAACCGCTCGCTACCAACTCTAATCACACGTCCGTCTGGGAGTGTGTAGTTTTCCACCAGTACTGTGGTATCCTCGCTCAGTCGCTTGTCGAGCTCCAGGTCGTATGACACATAGCAGAGCTTCTCCTTGATCTGACGGACCGTCTCGAAATCGGCAGTTCGGTTGAGCGCGTACCCACGGCGAAGGAGCAGCTTGATCAGGTTGCGGGTGACGTCGCGACCAGCAACGTCTAATCGCTTCGTAAGGTGATTGAGAACAACAGATTCGTAGACGGGGACAATGTGGGTGACACCGTCACCAGAGTCGACAACAACGCCAGAGCTCAGACCTGGGCGCATACACATTAGCTTGCCTTATTCTGCGGTCCAAAGACATGGTAGCTCAACAAAGCTTCGAGGGCAGCTCACCTTGCGCGTACAAAGCCAGGACAGCCTGAATTGCAACATAAACACCGCCAAATTCGTATCGGTCAAACATGACCTCACACATTTTCTCGCGGTTCTTGAGCGGGTTCATCGGAGGCTCCGTCAGGAGAATCTTGCGGCCCGAAGGATTGACCTTGAGCTTCTCGAAGAATGTATAGTCCCAAAGATGCTCCATGTCGTCCCACTTCTTCACGATACCGTTCTCCATGGGATAGCTGATCTGAAGCATGGTACGGGCCGCCGCGGCTTCGTCACCGCACATGATGTCCTTGATGACGATGTCGCTGTCGGCCTGTTCCTCGGATCGCAGGATCGGTCGGCCGACAATGGACGGGTACTGGTGCTCGGGGAAGTTCTGCGCGGCATATCCGACCTTGAGGAAGCCGGTACCACCGTCCAGGACTAGGTAGCAGCACAAGGTCAGCTTCAGGGGCTTTGAGCGGCATGGGCCAAGGAGCTATGAGGGGAGGGTTGAAGCTTACCAATGGGGGGAGGGTTCGCCATATTTGCAACAGGTCCAGGTGCAGACCCGAAGCTGTGGTGATAAGGTAAGGCTGGAGATGGAGGTGAAGCGGTGCTATCGAGGAGCTCGGGAGGTTGAGGTGTTCGTCAGTGGTGGGGTTGGCGTTGGCGTGGCCGACCTTGGACCGTCCACCGTCGTCAGAGGTGGCTGAGCGGAGGCCGGGTGAGATCACGTGTCGCCCCGCGATGACCTCTGGCAGCTCCGTCATTCAGAACTGGAGAATGACTCACCCCGCACAAGGATAGTTGCTAGATAGAGTAGGATGTGTTCACAGCTACGAAAAATTGAAGTTTCCATTCATTGAAGAGTCGAAATTATCGTGTGCCAAACTCCAGACATCATGGCTGAATCCCAATCTCGAAGACTGCGCATCCTCATCTTGAACCCCAATTCATCCACGGCGATGACTGGAGGCATGGCTGCCGCTGCCGAAAGGCTCTCTCTTCAAGATGTATGAGACCCGAAAGCTCGCATTTCTTGTTCGCTAAGACATTCAAGTCCATCGAATTCCACACCTACACAGCACCTACAGCCGCTCCCGCAAGCATCAATGACCAACTGGATATTAACACCAGCGCAAATGTAGTTCTCAAAGACGAGAAGTTGAAGAAGGACTTGGAGTCGGGCAGATACGACGCAATCTTGGTGGCTTGCTTCAGCGTTCATCCTCTCGTTTCAGAGCTCGCAAAATACCAGCATCTTGCCGTCACCGGAATATTCGAAGCGAGTATCCTCACTGTATTTTCTCTTCACCCAGCTCCCATTAATAAGGAAAGGTGGGCCATTGTCACGACAGGGAAATTCTGGGAGGACCATCTCACTCATGGCGTAAAGACATTCCTGGGTCAGGATGTCCAGGCGACTAATGGGAGGTTTGCTGGTGTCTTCTCGACTGGCCTGACCGCGGGCGACTTCCACACTGTCTCTCCTGAACAGGTTCAGGCCAAATTGGAGAATGCTAATAAGCAGCTCTTCGCATCAGGCAATGTATCATCAGTAGTCATGGGATGTGCGGGCATGGCTGGCTTAGAAGATTCCATTCGGAAAACAGCCATTGAGGCATACGGAGAGGCCGGCAAGCAAGTTTACATCATTGACGGTGTCAAGGCGGGCATCTTGCAATTGGAGCAGACAGTTCGTAGTAAGCAAGCCTTTCGCTACAGTACCTAGTAAAATAAATAAACAACGCTTGTTCAGACTTACAGCGCCATATCACCTACAGTGTACCATTTAGTCTACTCGTCGAGTTCTGCCCCATACCTCATCAGCATCTCGTTTCCCTCTGGTTTCAGGCACGTTGGCAGAAACAAACACGACTGATCCAGCCGCCAGGCCTGCAAAGATGAAATAAACCCATCCCTGTCCTCCCAAAAGCCCGTTTAATGCCTTGTTGACAATAGGGAAGAACTGTGCAACTAGGAAAGTGGCGAAATAGTTGGCTGCGAGACACCAACTCTGTGTTGCACCTACCGCTTCTTGCCCGACCAACTCAGAAGCCATGATGAAGGGAACCGGGCCGAGACCGACAGCATAAAATGCAACAAATACTAGAACAGATAGAGCGGAAAGAATCTTGATTCCCAGAACAATAGAAAGTGCCAGTGCCAGTGCGCTGCTGCCTTGGCCGACGATAGACAGGAGTAGACAGGTCTTGCGTCCCAGTCGGTCTGGAAGGGGTGAGCAAGCGATAGTGGTAACGAGATTTACCACAGAAATTAGGGGGGTGAGTAGAGCAGAAGAGATGGGAAGCAAATCAGCGAGAAGCGACACCGAGTACATGATAACGCTGTTGATGCCACACAGCTGTTGTGCGAACATTATACCAACGACGGCGACAATAGCAGGTCGATATAGGGGATCCTTGACGACTTGGATGAAACCAAGATGGCCAGCATTCTTATGAGAGCCACCAATGGGATGGATTGCTTCAGTCACTCCATCGGTCTGTAGCAAAGCTTCCTCTTCAGAGTCGCCATGCTCGCCTCCATTCCAGGTCTCAGTTTCGTGACTGATGTCGTAGCCGCTGCCTCGGATCCGCTGGAGGGTACGTTTTGCTTTGGTCGCATCACCATGAGCGGCCAACCAGGAAGGCGATTCAGGGACTGCGCAGAGGGCAATCGTCTGGATAAATGCGATGATGCAACCAATACCAAGGATTACTCGCCAGGCATTACCGTAGCTCAGGAAGTAACCCAGAATCTGGACAGCCAAGATGCCGATATTGATGGAGATCTGAGTCATGGCGCCGAAGAGACCTCTGGCTGCTGGCGGCGCAATTTCACTGATGTAGAGCGGCACGACTACCGTGGAAGCGCCTGCGCCAACGCCAGACAGAAGACGGCCAAAGGCCATAACAAAGACGCTCCCAGCCCCAGTCTCGATCGCGGACCCTACGGTATAAAAGGCCCCAGTAAGCTGCATCGCACGGAGGCGGCCTCTAGTGGATGATAACGGGCCAGCAGCGAGGGCGCCCAGCAGACCTCCAATCGTGAACGTGGACGATATGGTAGCGAATGCGGCCTCGCTCATCGGTATGCAATCGGGAAGAGAGGGGGAGGAGTTCTTCGTCAGGTGAGTGGCAGCCAGCCATTCTCGAATTCGAACGAGGGATGATATGGATTTCTTATTGCAGGTAATGACATCTTGGGGGGCGTTCAGTTCTGACTGGGACGTGAGCGTTAGCCATGAGCTTGGATGTAGGACAGAGGGGAGAGGAGGGCCTGGTATACAAGGTGGTAGCCAAACTGCAGTGATCCAAATGTCGATATGGCAATGATAAGGATCAAATACGGGCTGATGTTTCCCAAAGACTGTCTTATTCCCTCGCCTGCCATGGTACCGATACTCGAGAGATTGTTGAAGCTTTGTGGTTGACAAGATCAAGAGCTGACGTCTTGAGCTTGGGTGTTGGAGGAACATGGGTGGATCCACGTGCTGGATGCAGCTGTGGAAGTGTGACCCCTGCATCATTCCTTCCCGCATCCATCATGGGTAGATCACGCGCGTGAGCCTAATTACCACCGACCTAACTTACCCTACAACTTAGCAATATCGGACTTTGGGAATAATCTGGGCAGATAAACAAGTCAATCTCCCCGTTATCTATATTTCATACATGAAAATGAATACTCCAATAATCGTGGAATTGTCAAGGACTCAACCGCTATAGCCTCAAAGGACGAATCATTTCGTTAAATCCTCCAACAGTCTTCTGTTACCCCGCAAACAGTCTTCCTCATGAAAGGGCTCTCTTGACGTCTCCGACAAACCACCCTTGATCCATTCCTGCACCGCGGAATGTTCATAAAGCCTGTCTAAATACTCTTCAGCTTTTACTTTAAGCTTGATACCATAGGTCTTGCACCGCGATGCAATAGGCGCATACATGGCATCCGCGATGGTGAACTCGCTGCCGGCTAGCCACGGCCCGCCAAACTTGTCCAACCCTTCCGCAAACAGCTCATTGAAACGAGCAATGTCGCGTTGAAGACCCTCGCTCGGTGTGCCCAGCTCTATTCTCAGGCCAACGTTCATGGAGCATTCGTCGCGGATGGCGGGGAAGCCAGAGTGCATTTCTGCAGCTGCAGCTCGGGCAAAGGCTCTGGCGCGGGGGTCGACGGGCCAGGCATGGGGGTACGCTTCCGCCACATACTCGCAGATGGCCAGGGAGTCCCAAACCACGATGCCATTGCCGTCATGGAGACAGGGAACCTTGCCGGAGGGGGAAAAGGCCAAGAACTCGGGTTGGCGCAGACCGGGTTTGAAGAGGTTGAGCTTCTCGTCAAATGGAATGTCGAGGGCTTTGATCAGGACCCATGGTCTCATGGACCAGGAGGAGTAGCGTTTATTTCCGATGTAAAGGGTATAAGTCATTTTGGTGAGTTGAATGAATTAAGAGGCTTACGGACGGTGACAGATTGCGGGTGAGTTGGATGGCCGTATAATGTAGTCGAGGCATTGCGCCCTGCGCCCCGTACTTGAGATACGATTGACTCATTCTCTCAGTCTTGTCTGCCCCGCCACGCCCTACTCTCGACAAGCTCATCCCCATATCTACGTATCAACTCAACGAATAGATAGGTTAGCTAGTCGTCTATCGACTTCACCTTGCTATTCATATGGAAAAAGCGGTGTTGTTCCTGGCCTGATTCCGCTGCGGGGTCAACATGCTGCAACTGGAGCAGAACAACCTCACGAGGCCTCTCAGAGCCATCACGCGAAGTCAGCGGGAAATGCAGCATCTCTTATATGCACAATACGAACCACCTTGCTCTTGGCCAAGTAGCGTCATTCACCTCATCTGCTGATCTCGGTTCAACAACACCCGATATTGTTCCAAACTACAAACTCAATTTGCTCAACTCATCTCACCTCTCCCCTCACATGGCACCCCCGCAAAGACCCTGGCAAACCACAAGCCTCGGCCAATGCCTACATACAGTCATACCTCTATCCCGCATAGCCTTTTAGAAACCCTTGCTTGAGCAAATCCAGGCCACGGCCCCGATCGACCAGTGTCCAACCCGGCACTCATCCTGACCCTGGACTGATTGGTGCGCCTCAACCCGGCATTTTGCGCGCCAATCATACGCGCTCGTTCCCCGGATTCCCCAGACTCACGGGCTTTTGACCTGGAGTTTCTCCGTGCTTGGCCAACTGACTGGGCATAGTTGGGGTGGAACATGGCTCAGTTTCCGCGATGAAGGACTGTCACCGTGAGTTGAGTTGAGAGGAGGTTCGATCACCACCCAGTTGGGACTTACAAGTCGAGTATAAATGGCCGACGGAACCGGCTGTCTGGTAATGCAGCTTGACAGCTCCAGAACCACTGCAGCCTCAAAGTCAACGACAAGCTGCTCATCTCCTCACCATGCGCTTCCTCGCAAGCATCCTTTCTCTAGCCCTGCCAATTGTGGCTGCTCATAAGCTCACAACGTTTGGCAACCTGAGCATCTATGACCCGCCGGCCGACTACACTGACCCTCAAGTTCTGTATGCTCGGCCCCTTGAGCTCTCCGATGGCACTATCCTAGCTACTTGGGAGAACTATTCGCCCGAGCCGCCGCTGGTGTACTTCCCCATCGTCAAGAGCACCGATGGTGGAAAGAACTGGAAGTTCATTTCCAACGTCACTGATCAAGTCAACGGCTGGGGATTGCGATACCAGCCGTTCTTGTATCAGCTCCCGCAGAGCATTGGGAAGTACCCCAAGGGGACCATTCTGCTTGCCGGCAACAGCATTCCCACAGACTTGAGCGAAACTCGCATCGATGTGTATGCCAGCCTGGACCAGGGCTACACCTGGGAGTTTGTGAGCCACGTTGCCCACGGAGGTGAAGCCCTCCCTAACAACGGTCTCACTCCTGTCTGGGAGCCATTTCTGATGTTAGTTCTCCGAAACACCCACAATTAACGATTCTGACCATGTATAGGACCTACAAGAATGAGCTGATCATCTACTATTCGGATCAGAGAGACAACGCAACTTATGGCCAAAAGCTGGTCCACCAGACCACCACCAACCTCAAAAAATGGACCAAGGTCGTGGATGACGTCCATTACGACGTCTACACCGCCCGCCCTGGCATGCCCACCGTCGCCAAGCTCCCCAACGGCGAGTACATCTACATGTACGAGTACGGCGGCGAGGCCTCCCAGACCGACTACTGGTTCCCAGTCTACTATCGCATCTCCAAGGATCCTCTCAACTTCCTCGAGGCCGAGGGCCACCGCCTCGACCCCATCAACGGCAGCACGCCCTACGGCTCCCCGTACGTGGCCTGGAGCAAGTATGGCGGCGAGAACGGCACAATCATCGCCAGCGGCAGCAGCAACTCGGAGATTTACACGAACCAGAAGCTGGGCCACCCTGGGTACTGGAAGAAGTGGTCGACGCCGCAGCCTAACGCGTATACTCGGGCTCTGTTGGTGTTCAAGGAGGATCCGGATTACCTGTTGATCATGGGGGGTGGATATCTGCCACCGGGGGATACAAACGAGATCAGCCTGAGTGTTGTGCGACTCTCTGAGGTTATGAAGGAGTAAGGAAAAGGAGTCATCACTGAGTATATGTAAATAGAGCCGCTAGAATACCTTTACCAATGAAGCATGACACTGACCATAGTCTATCAAGGTCGACCTTGGGTCCAAGTGAACCCTTGTTTGATGAACCACTTCCGATAATGTCCGATGCCGAACCCTACAGGTACATGCAGTCATATTGCATAGAAGACTCTTCAACCCCACAACTGCCGAAGAGTCAATGTTGGTTCCATCTCACGTCAAGTGCTGCGCCGCATATGCCGACATCTTGCGGGGATAGATGCCGCAGACACCGCAACTCAGATCGCGAATTGGTATGCTGCGAACGTGCAACGAATAAATATAGCCTGAGATCCTAGAAGATACCCGGGCTCTTTAGTCTAGTTGGAGGTGCACTGCCAGGGTTCTTCTGTAGGTGACGCTCGAGTAGCTCGACTATCCTGCCATTCCGTTCACCTCCCACTTGAGAAGTCAACCACGTTTATTGGTGCTCTTGCTTGCAACAAGACGAGGCTGCAAGCAAACAAGCACACACGTCCCCTTTCCGATTACCAGTCCATTCTTCTCTTCTTCCTCCGCACTCACTTGGTCGGACGAGAGGAACCTCATTTCCCCCGCCGTCAACTCTACTCCCGCTGATAAATCACTCCCCGGCAACAACATCGTCACGCGCACTCTATCAACACCACCACACCCCCAAAACTCACCGGCTCCAGGTCCGATGCCGGGTAGATCCCTTTTACTTGCCGATCCACAAACGGGGACCTTTTTAAAAAATAAGAGTCAGACATTCGCGGAGGTGGAACCCCGCTCGTCAATTGAGGCTCCAAGAAGGGCGTGTATAATCATACATCTACCTTGATGTTTGTGTCAATATTTTCTCGTCTTCTTTGTTCCTAGACGCTAACGATAATGGCCGCTGAGGAAATTCTTGAAGAAAGTACACAAAATGGCGCTGGGCAAAACACCAGATGCATCTAGCATCTCGACTTTGAGTCCCAATGTCCAGAGTCTCGACATAGAAGAGAAGAAGACCAGCCAAAGAGATGAAGACTCGACGTCAATCATAAACGAGAGCGAAGAGGTTGAGAGAACTTCCGACTCGGACAGCACACCCATCTCGGAACCACCAGACGGCGGCTTACAAGCATGGCTCCAAGTGGTCGCCGGCCATCTCGTCGTCTTCAACGCCTGGGGCTACACCATCAGCTTCGGCATCTTCCAGCCTTACTACGAAGCCGAGATGAACCTGCCCCCCTCGACAGTCTCCTGGGTGGGTAGCATCCAAATATGCCTCATCTTTCTGGTCGGCACCTTTTCCGGGCGGGCTTTCGACGCGGGGTACTACCGACTCGCCCTCGTCGCGGGCTGCCTCCTCCAGGTCGTCGGCATCTTCATGACGAGCATAGCCAAGGAGTACTGGCAGCTCCTGCTCGCCCAGGGGATATGCCAGGGGCTGGGGAACGGCATCGTGTTCGCGCCGACGGTGGCGAACATGTCGACGTACTTTTCGAGGAAGAGGACGCTTGCCATTTCCTCGGCTGCATGCGGAGGCACGACGGGGGGCATGGTGTTTCCGCTGATTGCGCAGCAGCTTTTGCCCAAGATTGGGTTCCGCTGGACTGTAAGAGTCATGGGCTTGGTAGTTGTAGTGGCTTCTGTTGTCATCCTTGCTCTTGCGCGAACGAGACTGCCCCCTCGGAAGGCTGGTCCCATTGTCGAGTTTGCAGCGTTCAAGGAGACGACGTATCTTCTCTTTGCTGTCAGCATGTTCTTTACGCTTTGGGCCACGTACTATGCATACTACTATGTAAGTCAGACACATGTTTATGGAGTCAAAGATGCTGATCACGACAGGCACGAACCTATGCTCTCAGCGTCCTGGATGCATCGTCCTCATCATCCTTCACCATCCTCCTCGTCATCAACGCCGTGGGAATCCCCGGCCGGATGGTCCCAGCCTACCTCGCTGACCGTCACTTTGGCCCCATCAACGTCTTCATCCCCACCGTCATCGCAGCCGCCCTGTGCATCTTCCTCTGGACGCAGGTGTCGACCCTCGTCGGCGACTACGTCTGGGTCGTCTTCTTCGGATACTTTGGGGCCGGCATCCAGGGCATGTTCCCCTCGACCACGGCCAGCCTGACGAGGGACCTGAGCAAGAACGGGACGCGGATAGGCATGATCTTTACGATTGTCAGCGTCGCGGCTCTGACGGGGCCCCCGCTGGCAGGGAAGCTGATGGAGGTTACGGATGGGAGGTATTTGGCGGCGCAGATGTGGGGAGGAGCGTGTCTTTTGCTGGGAGCTGGATTGTTGACTGCGGCCAAAGTGGCCAAGTCTCGAGAAAAGGTATAGTGCCGTATCCAGCTGTATGTCAGGTTATGAAAAATAGGTACAGGATGCTGTTGATGTATACATGTTGGTTAGGTAGAAACCTAGGTACCTAGGCAGTTTGAGGACAGCAGTTAGATCATGTTAGAGGGTCACAAAAACCATCTTTGGGTATCCAAATTATAGATTGGATTCTCAAATAAACAACAATACAAGTTTTGCCAAAACCAAGACGTTGAAAATTACAATTAAAGTGATAATCCTGGACTTGCGACTGGTCCTACACCTCAATCCATCGAGCCCCACCACGACCCCGGATTTTCACAGCTTTTACCATCATCATGATGGCTTCACCAAAAACTTCAACCTTTAACAAACCATTCCGCCCTCCACCACCACTCGCCACGAGCTGCTCAGCATGTCCCCAGCTCCATGGATATGCCGAAGTTGCACAAGAGCGCTGGCTCGCTCGTACATTCGCCAATTCGTCCGCTATGCTTCCAATGGTATCTCCAAAACCACATCATGCATTCTTCCCCTCACAGAAGCTGACCTCGCAACAGACGCTCCTCTCCTCGCCCCCGCCCTCCTCCAGCGCGCCCAGTCCATGTCCACCGAACACGACAACCTTCAGAAATCCCTCAACGACTCCTTCGATGCTACAAAAGCGAAACGAATCGGCGAACTGTCCCGTGTAGCCTCGGCCCTCAAGGCGTGGGAAAAATCGCAATCCTCCGTCAAGGAGCTCAGAGCCATGCTCGATGATCCACAGCAAGATCCAGACTTGGCATCCATAGCACGAGATGAGCTCGCCTCCGAAACTGGAAAGCTCGAGTCCCTCGCCAGGAACCTGTCAGCCAGCCTGACCCCTCGTCACCCCTTCGCCGACTTCCCCTGCATGATCGAGTTCCGGCCTGGACCCGGCGGCCTCGAGGGCAGGTACTTCACCGACACCCTGTTCAAGATGTACAAGGCGCTGTGCGTGCGCAGGGGCTACCGGCACAACGTCATGAAGTACGAGTTCGCCGACACCGCGGGCGACAGCTCCTCGTCCGCCGGCGAGAACCCCCTGCAGGAAGCCATCCTCGAGATCCAGGACCAGGGCGCCTTTGACGACTTCCGCAGCGAGGCCGGCATGCACCGCGTGCAGCGCATCCCGAGCACCGAGGCCAAGGGCCGCGTGCACACGAGCGCCGTCGCCGTCTGGGTTCTGCCCTCGTTCCCCGAGAACGGCGGTGGCGGCGGCGAAGCGGCCGACTTTGACGACCCGGAGAGCGACTTCTACGTCAACCCGCAGGAGGTCAAGGTCGAGACCATGCGGGCCCGCGGCGCCGGCGGCCAGCACGTCAACAAGACCGAGTCGGCGATCCGCATGACGCACCACCCAACGGGCACCACGGTGTCGATGCAGGACCACCGCTCGCAGCAGCGCAACCGCGAGGACGCGTGGAAGATGCTGCGCTCGCGCATCGCCGACCAGCGCCGCGAGCAGCGCGAGGCCGAGGCCGCCAGCCTGCGCAACAGCGTCCTGGGCCAGCACCAAATCACCCGCGGCGACAAGATCCGCACCTACAACTACAACCAGGACCGCTGTACGGACCACCGCGCCGGGCTGGACGTGCACAACCTGCCCGATGTGCTGGAGGGGGGCGAGACGCTGGATAGGATCATGACGGCAGCCAAGGATTGGTTGGTGAACAAGGACATCTCGTTACTCGTTGCAGAGGAGGAAGCCAAAGAGACGAACGGAAAGAAGAGCAAGTAACGGATCTTGTGTATTGATGTAAATGTACCAATTATACACTACGAGGTAAAACTGTATTTGTAGCTGTACCATTATATACCTGGAGCGGGATCAAATGCGATTCTCCCACACCCCGTCACAAGAGTCATCTACCAAGAATCCCGTCATGAACGCCAGGTATCCAAAAACTCCCCAGCAAGATCACCACCGGGATATCTGTGTCCTGCCCTCCGCCAACCAATAACTCCGAAGCCCGTATGCGACAAAGGCCTAATCACCTTGTTGAAATCCAATGTCCGTCCCAAATCACATCAAGCCGCCCAAAACCACTTTTCCAATACTTGCCACCTCCTGCTTCAGATGGCTGCGGCTGTGGTCCTCAAACTCCCTGACAAGACCCTGAACGATGAGTTTGCGCACTCGAGAATCCGCCTTGCCAAAGAGCTCAGCCACGGGCGCTGTACATTCCCTCGGTGACGGAACTAGGACGAGGAATCGGTTATAGGAGTCGATTAATACATCGCACAATGTCGCAAACGTCTCGAAGTAGTCGGGATCAAAGGGTAGCGAAGGGGTGAGCAGGTACGTGTACTCCTCCCCGGGGAACAGGTCCGTTTCGGAAGCGGCAAAGTTCATGACGGACGGGGCCGGGCTGTTAGCCACAGGTAGAGGCATGGATTCATCAAGCATGGGATGCATATCGGCGGCGGATGTGGAGCGACGAGACTTGCCGCCCTGCCGTCGGAACATGCTGGGTAAACGGGCACGGGTGAGGGAAGCAGCGGTAGTGGAATCGCCGTGTAGTTGCTGGAAGGAGTCGAATTCAGAAAGGAGAGAGTTGAGACTGCGGAGGAACTCGAGAGCCGTCGACGAGTAGAGATCGACAATGGTGGGAAGGGAGAGACCTAGGAGGAGATGGTTGGTGGCCTTGCGACCAATCTTGCGCGGATCAAAGTAGGGCATGCGACTGAGGTCGGGTTTGTCGAAGAGATAGGTGTTGAACCAGTACACTCGGCCCTCGTGTCTGCGATCAAGTTGTTAGAGATTCTCCAGGTCTACGTCCTACGCGCCATACCAGGCGCAGATAAGGCGACATACGTTTTGCGAAGATACTCCAGCGTCGCAATGCGCTTGTTGGCGACTTCGGTAATCTGCTGGTGGACAAGGCCAGCCTCGGACTGCTGCCATATACTAGCAGAGCTGAGGGCAGCAGCCACGCCGCCAACAGTCGAGTTGGTCGGCACAGGGCCGATATGAGAGGTGCCCGTGGTGGTGCGGCTCAACATTGGGGGATTTGAATCGGTGGTGGTCGAGGGGAAGTGGGAGGCAACGTCGGGCTCCTTGGGTATGTCTGATAGAGGAACGACCTTGGCAGCGGCAGCGAGAGCGTAGTCCGGGAGAGCAGGCGGAGCGGTAGCATCGGTTACGTAGGCATTGGGTCCGTTGCCAAAGGAGCTGCCTCGGCGGCGGGAGCCGGACAGGGAGGATTTTCGGGAGAAGGAGGAGGAGGGCTTGCGATCCTTGCTGGTGAGGGGATCGACAGCGACACCAGCGGCGCCTCCGTCGCGAGTAGCGGGCCGGGAGGCTGACGAGGAGAAGATGCCGGTCGAGAAGATTGGCGTGGACGACGAGTTTGGCGTCTTGGGAGGCATGTCTGGCGTCTTGGGACGGGTGTGGTGCGGCTCTGACGCACGCACATACGCAAAGGGGGACGCGCGATGGATCGAGAGCCCTTGGATTGGAGGCGTGATGGGAAGACGGCTACGGGACGCCTGGAGGGGGACTCGGGAGACGACTTCAGGGCTGCGTGGTCTCTGGTGTCTCTGGTACCTCGGGGCACCTCTGGCACTGTACTGTGCGACGCAGAACAAGCGACAGGCGGGCTTTGTGGTGTGGTTTTGGTGTGGGTGGGTTTTCAGCGAGCAGGGGGCAGCATCGCAGTGAGGGCGGGAACGTGGGGAGTGTTTCTGATTAGCGTTGCAACAGGTGCGGAGCTTTTTAGAAAGGGGAACCTTTTGGTGGAAGGGACTTGAATCGTACAGTACGAAGACAGTTAGAAGGAAGGGAAGGGGGGTAAGAGACTTGGAAGAATTGGTGATGGTGTAATTACAGCGTAGGATGCGTGAAAGCGTGGGTTCCTGGGTGCTGGTTGTAACATGAACAAAAAAAAAATACATAAAAAAAGTGAAGGCATTCGCAAACTCCAGATACAGAGGGTGTGGGTAAAATGCAGGCGAAACAATGAAAAAAACGGTGCTGGGGAAATACAGCACTGTACAGGAGGTAATTACATGACGGTTCCAAGGCTTCTTCTATTTTTCTAGAAACCGGAAAAACCTTGGTTGCGCGGAAATGTGAACACCAGAGCTCATGGCTGCTGCAAGTGATTTAAGATGCTGGGACGTTGTGGTGGATGACCCGCTGAATGATGCAGCCTGCAACCACTAATTCCCCGGGCCGCCTGCAGTAATCGCCGGATTGCCCTGTACCTAAAGAGTACATGTGCAGTAATTTAGGTGAGCCCGCTGGGTTGGGAGGGTGGAACAGGGAATGCTTGATGGAACCTGAAACTGCATGTCTTTACTCCGTACGTACAGTTTGCGTCATCTAGAAGATTGTATGTATAATATATTGAAAATAATTATCGACTGTACTATTTGTGATTGGTTCAAACAGAACCGAGAATTGAAGCTGATGAACTGACACTTTTGCTTGTACACAAGTACATACATCCAAGATCCATCATCGTGACGATCGGATCCCAGACATGAAGGGTTCCAAATCCCGTCGAGTCTGGTTTCAATTCTGGTGCAAATGGATAGGATAGGGACATACATCACAACATATATGTCAGTACATTAAGAGTATCTAGTTAGCACTGTAAAACCTAGGGCTATACGCAATGGGAAAAAGCACTTTATTCCTGACTCTTACCGTTGATCCTTTGTGTACCTACCGGAGGTAAGGTGGAACGGACAAACCCGTCCTCCCGTTAGGTATGCAGGTGGGTTGCGTACCTAGGTAATCTTTTACATCCATGTACCTACTGTAAAACATGTGAGGCTAATCCGTAGGTATACAGAAAATTGCATAGGTACGTTATAAGGATATCGCAATAGGTTGTAGGTTTCTCTTTTCAAGCCCTTACGGACTACAATTCGAGTATTCGCACTTCGGACTTTCCCTCTCGCACTAGCAAGCTGAGCCTCTTATAGCCAATCCACGATCAACGCCCGCCACTAATAAATCCTTGTATCCATGCCGTTGACTCACTCACCGGCCTCAGTTCAGCTCCAAGACCATGATATGAGACGTCTTAATTCTATTATAAAGCTCAACACTGCAACTGCCCCAGGCATGGCTGGCTGTGGCTTAAAGTGAGAAACTATTGCGCGTCTCTTAATAATCTGGGCAGATGCACTAATTTAGCCGGCATGTCGATTCTTTGACGCTTGCCAGTCATCCGGCGTAATCCTTCCAAAGCTCATCACTTATTAAGTCGAGATCGACACCTACCTCAGGCATCATCGGGATATCATCGCACGCCATTCCATTCATTCAAGTGTGCTCTTCCATCGCCTCCGGAGATAATCAGCAACAACGACAATGTCTTGCCCTGCTTGCTTTCAGGGCAGTGTTCACGAAGGCACCCCTCGCGGGAAAACCATCAAGCTTCACGGTTTGGACACGTACGTGACTGAACCAAACGATGGGCGACAGACCAAAGGCATCATTGTCGTCATCCCTGACGCATTTGGCTGGGAGTTTGTCAACACTCGTCTTGTCGCCGACCACTATGCCGACAAGGGAGATTACAAAGTCTATCTGCCCGATTTCATGAATGGTGAGCACCCGGACGAGGGGATTGAGAATAACAGCAATTAAGTCCTCTTTCTAGGTCACGCTGCTCCCGAGTCGATGCTCACCAACGCATTTACCGCTCTCCAGACCAGCAACCCCTTTGTTAAGATGTTGTGCTCCTGACTGTCCCCTTATACTTGGCTTGACTAACTGGCAGCAGCTGGAACTTTCTCAAGGCCATCGCCGCCTTCATCCCGTTCATCGTTCGCAACAGCATCACCAAGACCTATCCAGTAGTAAAGGGCTTTTTTGAGCAACTCCGAAAGGAAGAAGGGTCCACGTTGCCTGTTGGGGCCGCCGGCTTTTGCTGGGGTGGCAAACACGCCCTCCTCCTCTCTCACGGCGCCAAGATTGGCGACAAAACCCTTGTCGATGCTGTTTTCGCCGCGCATCCCAGTTTCGTCGACATTCCTGGCGACTTTGAAAAGATTTCCCTGCCCGTTTCTATTGCTGTCGGTGACAAGGATAACCAGATCAAGGCCAAGTTCATCAATACCATTCAAAAGGTTCTTGACACGAAGACAGGGTCCGCCAAGAGCGTCATGACAGTCTACGAGGACGCTACCCACGGCTTTGGCATCCGCGCTGCCATCGGTATGGAGGAAATTGCGCAAAAGGCCACCAAGGCTGAGGACCAGTGCATAGAATGGTTCAATAGTCACTTCAATATTGTTTCATGACGGCTCAGGCGATAGCATTAGATTCAGGATGCTGGATTGCAAGCAGTGATAGGATTTTATCTGGAATGGTGGCTCCCTGTTTACTAGGTAGCCATAATGAGAGTTTCATTATCCATATAAGAGGTTGACTAAGAGCTGATACTAAGAAATAACGACGTTTATGTACGAGGCCAAAGCAAATCTAAAACCTTGAAACAGTAATTAATTATAAATAGATAGCAGAGTAGAGATCTCCAGTTAATACATACACTTTTATTCAAACCATCACGTCCCGGAACTATAAACTGGCTCCATCCTTCCGAGCTCAGCTTCTACGCGACCAACTTGCAATGGGACACACTCTATGCCAGTAGTCTATCCTTGGCATACACATATCGTGCGCATGTGAGAATCACTGCTCCAGCCATCGTAACAGAGGCACTGAAAATGATGCCTTCGGTATATCTGTTATACGCGTCGATCAATGCGCCGGTAATGGGAGTTCCCGCAAGACCAGCAAAGCCGACAATGAAGGTCGACATGCCGACGTACGTTCCAATCTGCAACGGTTAGACGACACGAACTAGACTACATACAATTGAGAAGTTTTCAACTTACCTTGCTCGGATGGTCAGCAGTATGCGCCACAGTCGACATCATCAAAGCAATAATGATGCCGCTGGTCGCTCCAAACAAGATGGACAAGACAATCAGTCCAGCCGGGGTGGAAACCTTGAGCCAGCAGAAAAGTAGGAGCGACGAGCTGTAGCAAGCCAACGTAATGACGTTGAACTGGCCAAGGTATTGGGCAACAGTGCCGCCCAGCATTCGTCCAACGAAAGAGCCCGCGTTGACCATGGCAAACAGGTAAGAGGCGAGGCTAGGATCCATTCCATGAGCAAGTCCATAATCTGCTAGGTAGAAATATGGCGTCCAGATGCCAAGAACCACCATGAAGAGCGCTGCAACTTGGAGAGAGTACGCTGGCTTTCGAAAGGCTTCGAGCAAGATGAAACTCCCTTTTCTTCTGATGGATGTAGGGCGGATGGTCACAGCCGCAATGGCGAGAAGAAATAGGGACAGAAAACCACAAACCCTTTGACCCCAAGGGAATCCTACGCCGGGCCGATGGAGGAGGTTTGTCATGATGACGGGAAATATGATGCCCCCGATGGGAGAGCCCGTCGAAGCAAAAGCCATGGCCATTGCACGCTTTTGGAACAAGTACTGCCCAACTACCGAGAGGGCTGGTGCGAAGATGAGACCGGACGAGATGCCAAGAAGTATCCCCTGGCAGAGGAGGAACTGATAGAATTGGGTGCAGAGACTGGTCAGCATCATGGCAACGACCAGTAGAAGCGAGCATGGCCAGATGACGACCTAAAAGGGCACCTCGTCAGAAAAAGCAACACAATGTCATAATATTATCTCACCATTGGGCCGTATCGATCCGTAACAGGTCCGCTGATCAAGGTGGCCGAGAATTGTGCAAAGGCTTGAATGGATCCAATCCAAGCCACATCAGATGGAGAGTAACCAGAAAGAAAGGTTTGCAGGTAGTACGTTTCGTAGACACTGTTTCCAAAGTGATTGTTAGTAGTCATTGGAGGAAAAGAAGGAACAGTACTGACCCGAAAGAGTTGACATAGCCAAACGAGGCGAATGAGGTACACCAACAGCCCAGCACAACGAGCCATGCTTTTAATCCACCCTCCGGAAACTGGTATGCAGGCTGTGGCGGACTAGGCACAGCATATCTATTTGTTTCCTGACCAAGCCCATCATTCTTTTCTTGCGTATCGAGATCGGCAATGGGAGTGTGGGTGGTGTCGGACGCTGAGGAGGCCATTGTGGACAGCAGCAGTGAATAAAGAGGATGGTACAGAGTCAACAAAAAGAATTGAATTCTAGGAGTAAGAGACCGATTGAAGAATGCATTGGAACGAACTGAAATCTCATAGATATAGTCTTTGCTACAGTCTTTGCTGCCTACATGTCCGACTTTCACCGACTTACATGTACTGATTTGGCAGCTTTAACGCCGAATACTTTTACCTGGGAGCCCATACAAGCCCCTGCGCGATCCAGTGGCTAACCCCTATAGGGTAAAGTAGGTGCTACCTACTCCAGAGCGCGCTTTTCCAGGCCTTTCTACTTTCGGAGATGATGGTATACTCCGTACACAAGTTGGAACCTTAACTTGCGGAGATGATCGGACATTTGATTGATCCGGCCAGAAAGGTTAACCCCGAAGTCAAGTCCAGCCCCCTTTGCCTGCGTCAGGTTCAGCTGCTCGGAGATCACCCAAATAACCTGATTCACGCCTTGAGTTCGGCCCGCAAGCAACCATGGCGGCACCCAGCTCGTCGTCTGTTCCTCGTTTCGAGATTGGGAAATACTCGATACGGTCGGCAGGCGAGAAGCGCCGGAGGAGACGGCTCCCTGTGAGTTGCGGGGAATGCAGGAAGAAAAAGGTATGAAAAACATATTGGGTGGTTCATGCTTTTGCTGATGTTGTGCTCTCATCCAGCTGTCCTGTGACCGTGCTTTGCCATGCTACAGGTGTGTCAGGTCGGGGCAAGCAAACTCGTGCTCCTTCGAGGGAGGACCCGAAGACGGCAAACCGGTGAGGCCGAAAAGTCACTTTTCCGATAAACAAGCAGAGGAAATACAAGGTCTCCGGACTGAAATTGCTCGGCTGAAGGAGATCCAATCCCAGTCTCATCCTCAGCCTCAGCTTCAGCAAGCCGGAGCCGCTCACTCAAGCTCCTCAAACGGTATTAACCTCGTTTGGGTCCATGAGGGCACCGCAGAAGAACCAACCATCCCACTTGCTCCAGACCCTCCTCTTATAAATCCCAAGGACAGATCCCCACGCGGTTACTACAGCCAGCACGCCTTGTTCAAGTTCTTTCAAGAAGTAAGGTTATCCGTTCCATTTCGTTGACTACCCCTACTTAACGACTACATATATAGCTTCCGCAGCTCTTCCCATTCATCAAAGAGGTTTCTGATGTTTGGCTGAAGCCTCGGGGAGCTCATCTCAAGAAGAACAAGGTCGCTCCAGATCCACAGATAGCATACGAGGGAGCCTTGGGGAAACCTCTGGAATCCCTGCTCCCTCCAAGGCATGACGCTGATGTCCTGGTCAATTTCTACATAGGACACCTTGAGCAACTGCATCATGTTCTTCACATTCCTACGTTCAAGAGGGAGTACGCGAACTACTGGGCATCAGGGTCAAAACGCTATCCCGCCATGACAGCTCTCATTCTTTGCATGTCCGCCATCTCTGTCTGCGCCGCTCCTAATCCCTTCGCTGCTACCTCTGTCCCAAGTAGTTACCGTCACATGCCAGAGCAGTGGATATCTGCTTGCGACGATTGGCTGCGGGATCAAAGCTCCAAGCAACGCAAACTCGTGCACTACCAGATTTCTTGCATACTGTACCTAGCCAAGCGGATGAACTTGGTCAAGAAGAAGAAATTCTGGATGGAGACGAGTTCGATGATCCAGAATGCGATGATGGACGGACTTCACCATGACCCGGCGCCATCGGAATCGGTCTATATGACAGAGATGAAGAGACGCATCTGGGCTGTTCTTCGAGAGCTGGACATCCAGAACGCATACGAATTTGGGCTGCCTACTCTCCTCCACAACATCGACTCTGATGTTACGGCACCTGCGAATCTCGACGACGAAGGGTTTGACGAGCAAACTAAACAACCCCTCACTCCTATTCCTCATAGCGTCTTTACTCGGTGCTCTTGGCAGGTGTTTAGCTCTCACAGTTGGCATTTGAGACTTGAAATCTCCCAGTCCTTGCACAGTGGTGGGGTTTCCAAGGCTCTCGATTACGACGATGTTTTGCGATATACTCAGGATTTGACACAAGAGATCGGTTCTTTTCCTTCGTGGGACAAGGATGATGTATACAAGAGGGGAACCAAGCAATTACCCGTCCTCACCCACACCTTTCTGCAGTTTCAACTCATCGAGTGTATTTTGGTCATACACAGGCCATATCTCAAGACAGGTGACGGCAAGTATTGGCTCTCCGAAAATGTCTGCTACCAGATGGCTCGAGATGTACTTTTGTTGAACAAGAAACTATCTATGCTCAATCTCCAGCCGTTGGTATGGCTTCGGGATGATTTGCTATTTGCCTCGCTGAGCCTGGTTCGCATCACGATGCTGCAGCCAAAAGGTACGTTCCGTCGAAACTCTCAACAATGCAAGGTGTGTTTTTCTCTTTCCTGACACGAATAGACTCTTCCAGCATCATGACGATGAATGCCGAGCCCACTATTGATCTGCTGAAACAATGCCTGCTTTATATGGAAGAGCACTATCTCCGTATGTATCCTGGCGAACCTTGGTGTTTCATGACCATGTCTGCAGGAATCATGCTCCTCCAAATGCACCTGGGGAAAGAATCTCTTGAAAAGGCCAAGTCAGTGTGCGGGGAGAGATTCCTGCACTTGTATTTCCAGCATCCCAAACAACGACCCCAACCCTCTCTTGACCAAGCACGACAAACCATGAAAGATTCCAAAGAGAAGCCTCATGTAAGTGCATTTTTAACGGGGGTGAATAATTTGGCATCTTCAGTCAGTTTCACATAGTAATGATTTCATAGACTCAGGCACTTTCAGTGAGTGAACTACTAACGCCCAGCACAACCACTGCCCCTCCGTCGACATGGCTGGATGGAGATTATCCTGACGTGAGTCGATAGACTTTTCCTATCAAGGTGGCCACTAATAACATGAACAGGTTAATATTGATCCGTTTGATATTGACGTAGACCTTGACACCGCATGGGAGTCTTGGGGGTTCGTTTGATGTTGCAAGACGCGATGAGCTCACAACCAAGGCTCACCATTGTTCTCATAACATGTACAAGTAGACCAATTAGGTTGGGTGTAAGTGCGTATCCCAGGTGAGGGATGCCCTGGCGCTATTATGACGTTTATTTTTCCACGCAAGACGGGCGGGCTGCAACGGAGTTCCGGTTGGGTAGCATCGAGTATATCCATCTCTGGATGCATCGTTTATATGTATACCTATATAGTACAGCAGAAGAAACATTTGTCTAATTACGCAACGTTTCCAGGGACAGAGCATTACGTACTTTCTTCAGCATCAGGTTTGATCCATGTTCCATACGTGATGAAAACAAACAAGTTCCAGTCGTGACCCAATTGACAAGTCACGTCTTGGCACGCTCATGTCCATGGTGGGACATTTGTAGTGTCAAGTTGGCCTTTCCGCGCGCTTAGACACGATACAGCATGGCATCCATCGCCCTCCCCGCAAGAGGTACATTCAGGGGAAAAGCTCGTAGCCAAGAGCGTTGCACAGGACGAAAAATCTTGGTAGGTTTCGTTTCACTGTTAGTGGCCGCGTCATCGGCGAACCTCGACGGTCTGGGTATAATAGGGTATATGCCGATCGTCATGACCGTAATCAAAACGGCTGTGATTCGCCTCGGGCCTCGTTTGGTACAGGTGCCTTGCAAGGGGGGGGCTTGCTCGTGGGGAGATGTTGACACCGTCTTTGTATTTTCCGACTCCCCTGAGCCGGGGAGGGACGTCTCAAGTGCCGGTGAGCCAATCGAGTTGGCCTTATTACTGTTTGTGCTCGTTTCGTCCCGTCTCTAGGCGAATAAGTTCCGGTTTGCAGGGATCACGGGCGTGAATTGCTGCGTGCTATGCAGGTCTGGGGGAACGTGGTAACGTCGAGTTACCATCGCCTACAAAACTATGGCCAACTATCAATGCACACGTTTGAGTGGTTTTAGTCAAAGTACTTTCCCTCTCGTATTGCTTGGAAAGATACAATGATGAAAGAGGACCCCTGAGGCACAAATGCTTAAAGCATGTTTCAACATACAAGGGCCCTGCAACGGGTCCTAACGCAGCGTAGCAATTGCCTTTCTTAATCTTGGTAGAGGCCAACTCTTAATTCATCAAAGCCCGTCTCATGTTGCATAGGTACATTAGACATGGTCGACGATAACATCGACATGGGCAGCAAGGGCCTCAAATGCCGGCTGGAGAAGTGGTTGGAGGGATTGCACATGTCGTCGATTCTTTCCATTTGAAGAATCTGCCAAGAATAAATTGAAACGGAAGCTTACGAATGCTTTTAAAAGAGAAAAACGGACATTTTACTTGTCTATGAATAAGTATAAAAAGCCTTGTGGTTGTTCAAGAACAGACACCAGCAAGCTCATCAACCTGTCAACTCGAGACTTGCAGCAACCAACACTCTTTCGTCTTTGACCTCTGAACCAGTTCCTCACTCAAGTACCTTCTAGCACCAGTTTCTCGTCAAAATGCGTGTTACCTCTGTCCTTGCCAGCGCTCTTGCTGCCTCTGGAGTCTTTGCGCACCCTGGCCATGACCATCACAAGGAGTTGCAGCAGCGCACAGCAGCGCTGCAGCACTCCAAGAAGGACTTGAGCCATTGTGCGGAGAAGTTGCGTGCTCGTGGCATTGAGTCGCGCTCTGTTGAGCGTCGCAATGCCATGGCTTCCAGCCTGCGCAAGAGGGGCAACTTGAAAGGTATTTTCTCTCATGGACATCGATCAAATAGACATTGCTAACTTTGAAACAGAGCGAGACTTGAGCACTCTTCTTAACACGTCCCATCACTCAGATACTGACTACACCCTTGAGACTTCTGAGTCGACCATCTTTGCCAGCAACAATTCTTGCGTTTTGGCTCCCGAGTCCATCGTCGGACCCTACTGTAAGTCGAGGTTATGCACCCTTCTGATATACGCATGCTAATGTCACATGCCTTTTGAAGATGTTTCAGGAGAGTCCGTTCGCAAGAACATTGTCGAAGACCAGGCCGGTGTAGACCTGGCGCTTGACCTGCAAGTTCTCGATGTGACTACTTGTGAGCCCATCACAGGGGCCTACCTCGAAATCTGGCGTAAGTTCTTCGTGAAGATCCCAGCTGAATCACCAATCTGACACGTTACTGCAGACTGCAACTCCACCGGAGTCTACTCGGGCGTCAGCTCCGGCGCAAACTACCAGTCTGCCCCCGAGAACCTCGACACCACCTTCCTGCGAGGCGCGCAAAAGACCGACGACGACGGCGTCGTGCAGTTCGACACGCTCTTCCCCGGCCACTACGAGGGCCGCACCACGCACATCCACGTAATCCTGCACCTCAACGCCACGCCCCTGGCCAACGGCACCATCCGGTCCACGACGGCCAGCCACGTCGGTCAGATCTTCTTCGACCAGGACCTCATCTCCGAGGTCGAGGAGACGAGCCCCTACACTACCAACACGCAGAACCTGACGACCAACGCGGATGACTTCATCTTGGAGGAGGCCGCGGAGACGAGTGATCCGTTTGTCGAGTACGTGCTCTTGGGTGAGACTATCAGCGAGGGGCTGCTGGGATGGCTGAGCTTTGGGGTCAACACTTCTCTTGTTAGCAACGTCAGTGCTGCTGCTACCTACTATGCGGGAGGAGGCAAGGACAACTAGAGTATTGGGTATGGTGGTGAATACCTTTCGGGATATGGTTGATCATTGGAAGGCTCTTGTGGCTGGAAAACTTGTCACCGCGGCTTCTTGCCACTTTCGTAGAAGTACTTTGCAGGAGTAATCCAGGCAATTGTTAATAAACCTCGATTACCTCGATAGGGTTGCCGAACTGGATAAGAAACAAGAGGAGCGAATTACCAAAGTCCTCCAGCGAATGGACGCACAAGATTAACGGCTGGACAAGATAGAAACTTGAGGCCAAATCTCAAATGCATATTGAGGTCCATTCCCTTTTGCCACTGTTTCTTGTTTTCATCCCTCATTCTCACCTTGCTATCGCTTCCACAAATCATTACAGCGTGTTGATCCATTCATGTCGCTTTACGCTTACTAACTCTTGCTTCTAGACATGTTTTATATACGGTTTTTCGAACAATTAGACTTGTGTTGCTACTGATGAAATACTTGCTCGCAGTTGCTATACAGACCGTGACAAATACTACTTCCGTATAGTAATACTCCGAAAATTAGAAGGGCTGTACATGGGATTATGCAAATAGATGTGAAAACTATTGGTATTCCAGAAGGGTCTACTGGGTGTACTTTTAGACTACCTATACCTACAGCAAGTAGTGAACAGAAGTCAAAATCCTGGCGATATCTTTAATCTTGATCACTTTCAACGACAGTAATGGGTGGAGGAGTGTGCCTGATATACAGTTACCGTAAACAAATATACTATAAATCTTTATTTATTCGAATTACGTATATTTCATTTTATATCTGCGGCGTCGCCCTATCCCAGCGACTAAAAACATGGCATTCGTGCGGCATTCTACACTGTTAGGCACTCCGTATCAACATAATTTAGCCGTTCCCCTTCATTCTGGCCAACATCGAGAGCACTCTTCACAAAACAGCGTCAAGAATATGTTCAGATGAACCAAAAAAAATCATTGGTTTACTTAGCAAGTGGCCAACATGAACGGTAGGATAGAAGTTCATACTGGGACTCGAGGGTATCGACATCCCAGTCAACCCTAGATACACTCATTCTCAACTGCTCAACTTTTAGAAACACCAGCTCTCTATCAAGATTTAATTCCAGGCATGATTCATCGAGTCAGTTAAGCCGTTTCCGCCACATCGCTCTCCTTTGGATCCTCAGGCTTCCTCGCCCATACGATCCGCTGCTTGTAGTACGTGTGCGCCGGCTTCTTCTTCCTCAGCTCCCGCCTCAGCTGCGCGCAGTAGAGGAGAACCTGCTCGTGCGTCCAGCCCTCCAGCAGGCTCGCCATGAAGGACACGTGGCCCTCGACGTCGGTCTCGACGCCCAGCTGGATGAAGCGCCCAATCTCCTTTTGCTTCTCCGACTCGGGCCAGTCGCCCACGGGCACCTTGATCGTCTCCGAGTGCACGTCGACGAACCCGGCCGCCCTCATGCCCTTTTCCTGCAGGCTGTCCGGGATGGGCGTGAAGATGCGGCCCAGCTTCTTTCCCCCCTCGTAGAAGAACTTGCCCCATTCCGCGATGGCGCTGCCGTCCTTGAGGGAGCCGTCGTCGCTGTGGCACATGGGGTCGCCCTCGTAGCTCTCGACCCAGCCGCCGGGCTTGCACGCCCTGTACGCCTTCTCGAAGAGGTCGTACCAGTCTGGGACGCTGCCGTACAGGTAGCGCATGTGCACGTAGTCGAACGAGTTGTCGGGAAAGGTCCACTGCTGCGTAAAGTCCTCAATCTCGAACTTGACGTTGGGCGGCACCCAGCTCGGCTGGATGGGCGAGATGTCGGTGCCGACCACCTCGGCCTCGGGGAACTCGTCGCCAAAGTCCATGGCCCAGATGCCCGTCCCCGTGCCGAGGTCGAGCACCCTCCCGATGGACGCCTTCTCCAGCGGCGCGAGGTACAGCTTGCCGTCGATGGTCAGCAGGGATGTGTGGTGGATGATGTCGAGCGACTCGTTGGCCTTGTCGTCGTTGGCGGCCCAGTACTGGGCGTCGCCGCGCTCGGCGTGATAGGTGCGGCCGTGGATGATGCGGTACTGGAGGATGCTCGAGCTGATGGACGCGGTTGAGCTGGCGGCTTCGTCGCCTAGGGAAGAGTCGGTCTCGTCGGTTTCTTCATCATCGGGGCCATTCTTTCTGTGTCAGCACCAACTCCTGCGATTCTATGATTGAAGACGGCGGTGACGAATACTCACTTCCCAATGTGTCGGAGCCAGCATCGCCTGCGACCTGTTTCCCTGCTGGTTCTGGCCGTCACCCGCCTCTACAGCGTCGGCGTCGGCGTTTCGCGCAGGGTCACCCATGATGAACGAGTGCTGTGTTATTCTCCCGAAAGAAAGTCACGATCCAAGACGGTGGTTGCGGGTTCAAAGAGGATAACTCAAAGGAAATGCTTCAGCCATCACCCCTCATTTGAACTGCCCCAGCCACTGCATCCAATGTCACATTTCCCAGCTCATGTCGTACCATGTTTCCCTACTCACCTGCAGCATCCTGACCCGCACATCCTCAGAACTTCCACGATGGGATAACGAAATGGAACTCGACCGACAACGGGCTGTGCCCCCCTCGGGGAACCAGGTATCTGGGGCCGTACCATGCCTCGGTTCCACTGAGAAGCACGTCTCTGGGCGGTTGGCCGGCTCACGTTCCTCGACAAATCGACATGGCAGACACATGGAGTCCCTGTAAAGCTGATCGATAAAGTCAATCCTCCGTTCATCGGCATGGGGGTCGGATCCGACGACGTGCTTCCTGCGAGGTTTGTCCCGTGACGGCGAAGGATGTTGGCTCACGCTCGCTTACCCCAGTCTCGTCACATTTGTTAGAACCAACAGACCAAGTCTTCGCATCATCTGGTGATATGACACTGAGTACGTGCACTGTAAATTGCCTCAGTTGGTTGGCTGTGCATCGAAGATGCCGTCAGTTTATGAGACCTGGATCAATAATCGCATCAGCACCAATTCAGTGAGACAACTGTTCCAAGCAATGAGAACAACATTGTGCAGTCGAACGCTTATGGGAAAGAAACTGTTATTTATGCATTTTATACTGTTCATATAATCACAGAGGTTCCCCACACACAGTGTGTGTGTATCTAGTGTAAGACCAATGGGAATCGCTTCACAGTTAGTAAACGCTCCTGTCCATGGTTGCCACTGGCGTGATGTGAACAGGGTCAGTCATATTCGTCTCAGTGCTGATTAGAGGGAGTGAGCAAGCCTGGCCCGGGTTCTGAATTTATAGTGTATCAATGTCAGGTATAGTTATTCGGCTTTCTGGATGGGTCGATCAAAAACATTGGGCTTCTGATCAACATCGTCGACTAAGTGATTCAAAACAATAGTCCTAGCACTGATGATCCTACTACGCAAAAAAAGCTTATTTAGCTCTAAAAAAAAATCTATAAATTTTTGGCACCCTGCCATGTTAAAAGGAAAACCTTCCCCTCTCCAAGATCAAACTCATACTCCCTAGAATCTACCATCAAACTGCTCAACATGAACAAATCTAAGACTTCGAATAAGGAAACCAAAAAGGCCTCTCAGAAGGCCAAATCATCCTCTGGTAAGACCACCTCCAAGGGGAATGGTCAGCAGGGCGATTCGGTATGCCCCGCATGTATCTGCATCGTCTGCGAGGGCGGCTGCCAAATGCAGGCTGAGACCGAGCGCATGCTGTGTCCTATGTGCGCTCGAGGATGCTCAACACTGGAATTTAAAAGGGCCAATAAGGAGAACTGAAATGAGAAATACAGCTGCATAGCTCAGTCCTGTCGTGGAGGGGGGATTGTATCTGGTAATATAAAATAAACCTATTTCAATAAGTGGTTAAGACGTAGGTGAAGAGAACAGGTCAACGGGTCTCTTACTGGTTTCAATAAACACTTTACATTCGCTCCTTGTGACGAAGTACCGATACCTATTCACATTCAAAGTGCAGGCAGTAAATATGAATGGGCTCAGCGTGATTCCAGTAGACTGCACCCCTATTCACGAGTAAGGGCAATATACGAGGTTGCGAGGTTGCAAGTTTAGCCTTTCCAACATTTTTACACTAACACTAAGAGTAACACATGTATATTTCTTAAAACTTTCTCGTTGCCTAATTAACCAGCCATCTTTCAAATAAGTAACAATCGTTTTCATCATTCATTGTAATACATATCTAAAGGGCACTGCATATCTCAACACAACAACCTCCAGCTTACTTTATGGTTTAAAATCTCAAACCTAAAACTGTATACTGGTGTCTACAGAGCGTACTAATTGTATATTTCACTGCAGTATTCTCCTGACAACCAAGAATGGCACAGCTTCTCTCCAAGAAACACTCGCTCACAGGTAGCTAATTCAGATGCATACACTATAACAACAGCCTCTCTGCTCTCTTTCATTTGATTTACCATGAGATATCAATCCCTCAAGCTCCAACATCCACAACAGTCATAGTATGATCCAGTCTCGACGACTCTCATAGAAGAGCGGCGGAGTTAGCGGCGGGGCTTTCTTAAGCCCGGAGGCGATCAGGGCCGAGACCTGTATTTTCGTATAGACCACGACATCAAGAGCAATTATATCGGCGAACCGGTGCTCAATAAAATACCTGACGGGCTCTTTTCGCCGACTGTCCGACTCTCATCATGGGTGCTGTGCGAGAATATGCCGTCTTCGTGGATCCCCTTCATCAAACTGGACGGGAGAGCTGATGCCGCTGGCCGACTTGCAATCTCAACAGGACTGGAATGACACTGCTTCAGAAGGCTTTCTCGGCCGAAAATGGATCGAGCTACCGATCTTCGGGGGGCTCTTTTGGTTGGGGAGTGCTGGTTCAGGGGATTGGATACGTATATAAAAGCTGAGTTCAAGCCATCATGCTCTAACACATCATCTTGCGTCACAACCCAAGAATCTCACCCGAAGATTCCATACCTAAACACTTCAAAGCACATTATGGCTACTATTGCACTCGCAGGGAAACGGGTCAGCCAGAACGGCTTGGGTCTTTCTCGTAAGTCACCATCCTACTGTATACAAGCGGAGGCTCACTCGCATCACAGGCTTGACCCATCACGAAGACCCCTTTCCCGATGAAAAGTCATTCAAGATCCTCAAAGCTGCAGTCGAAGCAGGCGTCACTCTGTGGAACGGCGCCGACTTCTACGGCACCCCGGAGAACAACTCGCTTCACCTCATCAACCGCTACTTCACGGCTCACCCCGAGGATGCGGACAAGGTCGTCATCTGCATCAAGAGCGGCCTGGTGCGGATGAAGACCTTCACCTTGGACTGCTCGCCCGAAGCCATGCGTAAGTCGGTCGAGAACGCCAATCGCATCCTTGACGGGAAGAAGAAGCTCGACATCTTTGGCCCTGCGCGGGTTGACCCCAACGTCCCAATCGAGGACACGCTCAAGGCCCTCACGGCGCTCGTTGAGGAGGGCCAGATAGGGGGCATCCAGCTCAGCGAGGTTAAGCTCCCCACGCTCCGCAGGGCCACGGCCGTTGCGGATATTGTCATGATGGAGAGCGAGGTCAGCCTCTGGAGTACTGACATCTTCAGCGACGGCGTGGCCGGCCTATGCCAGGAGCTCAAGATCCCCGTCATGGCTCACTCGCCGCTCGGAGGGGGCATCCTGACCGGCAAGCTCAACAGCGTCGACGACCTTTCGCCTCACGACCATCACCGCTTCTTCCCACGCTTCCAGCCCGAGAACTTTGAAAAGAATCTCAAGCTGGTCAAGGCTCTAGAGGAGTTTTCCGCCAAGAAAGGATGTACCATGACCGAGCTGGCCTTGGGCTACATCAAGACTCAGAGCAAGAGGCCAGAGGTGCCTTTTCTTATTCCCGTTCCTGGAGCCAGTTCAGCAGAGAGGCTGGTTCAGAACACCAATGATGTGGGATTGGACATTGAGGACTTGTTGGAGATTCAAAAGATTCAGGACCGGTTTCCTGTTTTTGGAGAGAGGTATCCCCCGCCGGGCATGAAGCTCATTCAGTAGGGCCTAGAATAGCCACCGGCATTTGGTAGATGAGTCTTGGACATCAACGGCTTACAAGGCACTGATCGGGGGAGTAACAAATAAATAGCTTCCCAGTTCGTTTCATATTGATACTTGTTCAGACTCAGACTACAGTAGCTATTCAATATTCAATCTTGTTCTAAGAGATGGCAAATAGAACATGTCCAAATCCTCTGTCGACCTAGTTCTCTGCCGGAAGTCCAACAAATTTGAGCGAGTCCTTCCACAGACGAGCCTCCTCCTTTTCGTCATACGTATGAGGAACATAGGTCCCCGAGCTAAGTTCCTCTTCATAAGTCCCAGCCTTTGCCGCCTCGCAATCATTCAGATAAACACCCCCCCGGCCCTCCCACTCCTTACCAACCGCCGCAACGAGGGTTGTCGCCGCCCCTTGCTCCGCGCTCTTCAGAAACGTGGCAAACTTCTCCACCATGCCGTCCGTGACCTCCTTGGGGAGGAACCGGGCCAGCCGCGTGGCGATGACCCCCGGGTGCAGGCTCGTCGCGTGGATGCCCGCGGGACCGTAGCGCCGCTCGATCTCGTTGGCCATGTACGTGTTTGCCGTCTTGGAGCGCGCGTAGGCCAGCCAGGGCTCGTACTCGCTCTTCTCGAAGGCGTAGTCGTCCGAGGCGGCGAGGCGGCCGATGCGGTGCGCCGCGGCTCCGACCAGGACGACCCGGGACTGGAAGTCGGGGGTTGAGGCTTTGAGCAGGGCGGGCTTGAGGAGCTGGAACAGGAGGAAGTGGGAGAGGTGGTTGACGGCGAAATGGGTCTCGAAGCCGTCCTTTGTGAGCTGGAGGCTGGGGACGGCCATGATGCCGGCGTTGGCGACCAGGATGCTGATCTTGTCCGTCTTGCTCAAGATTGTCCTGGCCGCAGCTCGGACGCTGTCCAGGGAGGCTTGGTCCATCTCGACGAGCTCCATGCCGTCTTCGTCCCAGATCTCAGCGAGGGCTTCCTTGGCCTTGCTCAGGTCTCTAGCAGTGAGGAACAGCTTCGCTCCGGTTGCTGCAAGGGCGCGGACCGTCTCAATGCCGAGGCCAGAAGAGACGCCGGTGATGACGATGTACTTTCCAACGAGCTTGCCCTCGACATTGTTGTCTTTGACGACTTGGAGAGCGGTAGGGCGAGCATCACCGGGGCCTTTGGTGTTCTTGTGGGCTTCTGCGTAGCGAGACATTGCGAGAGAAGGGGATTTTGTGATTTATTATCGACGTGTAAGTGTATGTGAGTATAAGTGAGCACAAGGAGATGGTTACGATAATGGGAGACATGATTGAAGATTGATTCCCTTTTTATACTTGATTCATCTGATTCAAACTCCGTCATATGTCTCTATTTACAGAGAACAGCCTCGTAGTCCGCAGTGACGTCTAACATTCCTGTGATGCATCTCCAAGTCAATGTGGCCGACTTAGAAGACTAGGGACTGGCTGACAATATTTCCTCTTCTAGTTTAGCTCATCGACTCTCCAGGGGCTAAAAAGATGGATCAGAGTCAAATGCAAGGATACATCTCATACCTAGGTATATTAAAAAGGAACAGTCGCCCTGGCTGACATTCTTTCCATTTTTCGTTTAGCATCGCGGACTTTGCCTTCATCTTTTACAAATCATATTTTGAAAGAAACCCGTGGGTTTGAGATTCAGAAGCATCTTGTATTCCGCCTTTGACGGGATTCTATATCGCGCCGCTTCTTATCTCCGGGGCAGCGTCATGCAGTCCCAGGCCGATGCCGATGGAGCCGACGCGGCGGCTGTCCAGCGCAAGCAGAAGAAACGGCTCCAGAATCGCCTGAACCAGCGAGCACGAAGTAAGCCTCTTCCCAAATTATTGTGTCCTGTTGTTGAAGTTTGGTTACCAACTCTTCAGGGGTTCGTATGAAAGGATCTAATGCAGCCACTACCACGACACCATATCAAACAGATCGTTGGAGACTGGACGAAGTAGAATCTACGTCAGAGCCCTTGGATCACGACCTGAGCAGCTTACAAGAGTACATGGTCAGATTTCTTCACAACAACAGCATTGGAAACAACAAACTGGTACTGCCCCTGTCCAAGGAGAAACTATGTGCCAGTCGCGTCAACTCCTACGGTGAGCAGCTGCAGACCATGATTGTCTCAGTGCCAACACCATCTCCCGTTTCCGACCATCTGCTGCACCTGGTCAACTACAACGCCTTCAGGGGCTTCTTCAACAACAAGTACATGCTTTCAAAGCTCACGAGACACTTTGACTCTCTGTCGAGCCAGGCTGGCCCTGTAAACATCATGAGACACTTCCCAGGTCAAGCCGTCATTGTTCCAATAGTCTCCTCGATCCCTCTCTGCCTCACCCCAACGCCCTTGCAGAGGGAAATTCCGCATGCCACGTGGATTGATCTGATTCCTTTCCCCCAAATGCGCGACAACTTGATCCTTCGGCATGACCGGTTCAACCACTGGGCGTTCATGCACGACATCATCGGGGATCTCCTCGACAAGATGCTGTTCCCAGGACGCATCAAAGACAAGTTTGTCCAGGACGACACGCCGTTGCAGTTGGAGGACGGGCTTGACGATGAAGTGACGGCAAACCGAACCGGTCTGATCCTGTGGGGCGAACCGTTCAAGCCAGAGTCTTGGGAGGCGACGCCGACTTTTTTGAGGAAATGGGATTGGGTTGTGCAAGGGTGCGAGGAGTTGATAGAGTACACGAATCGGTGGAGAGCGATTAGGGGTGAGAAAAAGATAGGCCCAAGTGAGACTAAAACTACACAAAGTGGCATGAGTGTATAGGCTGAAGAAATGGTCAGTAAATATTGAATACGCTGTATAGGATATCAAGAAACAAACTATGCTTGCGAGAAGAGATTCAGGCCCGTAGGACTCTCACGATAGCTAAGCAACAACAACTAGGAGTTAAATTTATGTC
>JALNIO010001556.1:9681-44670 GCA_023509875.1 Rugonectria rugulosa
AAAAGACGGGCATGTTAAGAAGTACCGTGTACAGACTTGCTCGAATGCAAGCAAAAGGGCTGCCGGTCAGACTCGTGCCTGATTGGCCGGTTCGTTCACATGCATGTCAGCACTTTGTCTTTTCTTCCCACCAGAGGCCTACTGTACGGAATAATTAATTAATTATTAATTTGCCTGGTCTCTCGTTTATTGAGCCTTTTACTTTGTCCTCGGGAATCGAAAGAAGCAAAGATGCTGCTCTCATCGGACCATCTCTTGAGGGGGTCTAAACGTCACCGGACCCCCTCCTCCTCCCCTCCTCTCTCTCTCTCTTCATGACCACCTGAGTTCAAAAAAGCAAGGCAGTGAGGAGAGACACGACGGCTCGCATAGCTTCCGACTAATCAACAAGGCACTTCAATGGTTTCTTGTATGCTGTGCCGTCCCTTGTGACTTGTACTTAAGCGCTGTGCCCCTCGTTCCAGAACACCACCTCCAATGCCAGCAGAAGTACTCAGTACTCCACCTACCAGCTCACTGCAAGGGGGGAGAAAAAGTCATCGAACCAAGCACGCTGCAGCGCATGGCATCCATTCCCTTCCTGGGAAATGCTGTTCCAGGTTCCCTTCCATCACCTCAACTTGTGGAACCACAAAAGGATGGAATGCCGGAAGTAAAAGAAATTTGCGTTTCAGGGGCAATCGTCTTTTTTCCTTCTCCCTTTGGTTCCAGGCCTTGCTTTGCATGCCAGAACAATAGTACCCATCTCTTCCTCCTGCATGCCACCGACTCTCTGTATTGTTGTTTATCATTGTCAACCTTTCATTGTACTTGTCTAGCTACATATGCACTGCCTCAGCAAAAGCCACCACGTCCCGATATTAAGAACCACAGAAGGAAAGAAAAGCAAGACAAAAAATGCTACATACGACGGTGGCACAATCCATTCAACCTCGGACGCGCAACCTGAACCCACATATCATTCAAATCCTCCTTCGTGTCATCCTGGCTTTTGTCAGTAGATCGGCGCACAAACTGAAAATCGCCGACCTCTCACTCGCTCTCCGTCACATTCACATTCACATTCACAGCCAAGTCACACATTCTCTCGCCGTCTCTCACCTTTGCCACCAGAAACTGATCTTCACCATAGTAAATTTGCCTTTCCACTTGGTGTCACTGCCCTCTTTTCTCTATCCCCCTTGAATTTCAGCCCTCAGGCATGATCCGCGTCATCAACTGACACCCCCCTTGCCCTCTTCGGCACTGTTTCAAAAAGTCTTCTTTTTTCATCATGCTCATCCCTTGCCTTGTTCCCCGTCTCCATTGGATCCCGCAGATCGTCTGAAAATCTGGCCTTCCCATTCACCAATTCGCGTAGCTTGTCTATCTTCCAACTTAGCGGTGCCCCTTGTGTGTAAAAATATCTCTCAAATACCGAGCCGTCATCGGATTTCGGATCCGTTTCACCATAATCTACTCCATCGCGGCGGGGGAGGCAATAGCCAAGCTTTTCTATTCACTGCTCTGATTGATGATTCCAGGCAGGCTGGTCTTTGCGCTGCATGGTGGCTCAAACACTTTGCCAGAGAACAAGGAGGCATCTTATATCGTAGTTTCAAATCGTCCAACATTGTGTACATACACTTTCCAAGCCATCAATCATCAAATGAAGCCATCCAGACTCATGAATCCCAAGACCATGCGGCAACGCATACTTGTCTCCCCTGAACCGATCCCGAAACCGAGATGTTACATCAAGTGCCCGTACTGTATACAGACCCAAAAGCACATACGTCTACAAAATCATATCAATCACATACAGGCAATCCAAACAATGAACATGACGCCAAACCGGCTGGCACAAAACTGGCCAGACTCCTCACAACCTGTCCCATTGGGTTGCCCACGGATCCGTATGCACAGTGGCGCCATGCTTGTACGAGCTGTTGAGCTCTTCCTGATCCACGCCGCAGTGAATCTGTCCATCGCGTCCTTTGAACCAACCCAGTCCATACGTCTTACCATCGTCCAACCTCCTGGCCATTTCAGTACTGTTCAACTTCGCTGTGCCAACAAAGTTATACAGCATTTTACTCTGGTGAATAAAGGCCAAAATCGAGGAAATAGTGTTGGGCTGTCGCGGCAGAAACGGGTGGCGTCGTCGGAAGAAGACTACAGTGGCCACAACCGTCATGTACAGCAATACAAATAAGGTGACACAGAGGGAGACGTAAAAAGACACCACCGTTTCCTGGCCAGAGTCGAGCCGGTGCTTCTCTTCCTCCTCGGTCTTATCCTGGCCTGCACCAAAGAGGCCAAGCCCAACGATGAAATCTTGGCCTTCCACAGTTGCCAAGCTGGTCACCATGATGGTCAAGAACTCGGCCATGACAGTCCCGAAACCAACAAGAAAAACTAGGATGTGGCCGTTCAAGAGAGCCCTAACTGGCATGTAGGCAAAAGGCAGAGCCGTGTAATCGAGGATGAGGGTCTTGGGGGGCGCATGTCGTTTTGAGAGGATGTAGTATGGTTCCATCACTCGGACCGCTGTTTCCATGGCACCCCAACTCATTTTCAAGATGACAGCAAAGGATGTCACAACAAAGGGGGCTTTGTCCGTCACTATACTGGCAGGGGTGAAGAGGAAAGCAGGGATGAAGATTGTGAAGCATATAAGCCCAGCAATGAAAGGCACGCTGCCTACTGCTCGAAGCATCAGCGGATGTGGGTTTTCGGAAAGACCACTGCTATCATCCGACTCCTTCTCCTGTAACGAATCCATCTTTCCGTCGTAGGGCGCAAGAGATGAGTTACGGAGCATGTAACGCCGGCGTTTCAGCTTGTTGTGAATATCCTTGTGTTTAGCGGTGTCCATGTCTTTAAAGTCCATGAGTATGTGGGCAACAACAGCCATGGACGCCAGACCAGCGATGCCCCTCACATCACCCTGGAGCCCAGATCTTCTTCTCTGCAAGATCCAGAAGAGACAAAATCCAAGCAACGCGCAAACGCAGAGGGTCGCTGTTAAGAGGCGGGACCAAACCGGGGCGATATAGATCTCCTTGTACGAGCCCGGGTGTTTCAGTCGTTCGGCACGACTTGGTTTCAACACCACTGATGCGGCAGCAAAGGTAGGAACCAGCGAGATGGCCAACGTCGAAGCAATTGATGAGAAGCACACGGCATAGTGGCCTTTCTTGATTGCGTGAAGTGGACGGAAGAAGCTGATGCTGGTGATGTAGTCGGCATTGATCGATTTGGACGCCAGAGCACCTTCGGGTTTCGATAGTTGATAGTAGGCTTCCAATCGACGAACCTCAAAATCGGTAAACTGCCAGAAGACGCCGAATGCGACAGCACAGAGAGTTGGCAGAAACTTGACAGTGAAATAAAGTCCTGGGGCGATATCGTCGGGTGACTTGAATCTCACTACAGGGTCGTTCTTGAACTTTTGGTAGAGCAGTTCTTGGATGACTCCCAGAGCTATGGATAGCACGACGAGCCACGCTAAATAGGGCCATTGCATCGAGACCGGTTTCCAATTAGGTTGCGGGTAGAAGATCTCGATTCTCTTCTCTTTAGCGAGGTATGTCGAGCGTCGTGCTTCGTCAACGTGAATGGTACTGGGTCCCTCGATACTGCTCAAGTCGGTTCCAGTTGGCTCTTCCATGATGACTTCGATAACCTCGCCTCGTCGGTTAGCTTCATCCTGACCCATGTGCCGGATGGTCTCTTTCCTCCCCAATCGCTTGGTTCCGTGTTTTCGGGTAAAGGATCTTGACATGGTGCGTTGGGCAAATGTCGGCGTTGATAGCAGGTCAGCGTCTCGAACAGTCGCATCAGGTTGAATGCCCTGTCCGAGTCCGCCTGTTAGGGTGCCGCTGGCTTCCTGTTCCTCCAGCTTTTTGAGGAAAGCGTCGTCTTGGGCAGTAGTAGGCCCCAGAGCAGCTGAGAGATCAAACCCCGGGACGAAGTCGTCATCTTCCTCTTCAACGATCGGTGTATACTTGGACTCTTTACCCATTGGACCAGCATTCTGAAGCAGGGAAAGATCATACTCCTCCTCGTCAATCGTCTCGGGCTGTCTCAGAGAGTAACTAGACGCATTTCGCGCTCGTGAAGAGCGACCAGTATTTTGGCCGACAGGCGCATATGCTGCTCCAGCACCATTTGAGTAGCCAAATGATCCCGACCATGAAGTACCTCCGGGGAGGTAATCGTGACCGTGGTCTGGATCCGGGCTCCCAAACCCGGCGTGTGAATCGAGAGAAACCATCGACTCCCTGCCGCGCAAGGTATTGTCATTTCCCAAAGGGTCATAGGGAGTGGGCTGGCCATTTGCATAGTCGGAAACAGTCAAGGAAGACACGCGGTGGTTGAGAGGCTGCGCCGCTTGTCGCGAAGTCGGCGCTGCATTGTTGTAATAGCTCTCATAGGTGTCGTAGGGCTGTCCGCCCGTTTGATCATGATAGGCCATTTTTGGAGCCAGCTATCATGGCTCTACAAAGGACGCTTGGAATGCTCTGTCGAGGTCGAAGATGTGATATCTTGGGTTCTTAAGAAGCAGTCACAGGCTAGGTCGGTGGTCGTTCACGGCGGGGTGTATCGGGATTCGGAGCGCAACGACTTGCGAAAACGAACGAAGATTGCATAGACCAGAATTGCGGTCTTGAAGGTCGCAAGACGGCGAAGACGATATGACAAAACACTTCTGGACCAGAGAAAACGAAACGAATGACACAAAACAATGAATCAGCGAAAGACGAAGGCAGCAGGACGATGAAGAACCAGCGTTTTGGGTGGAGGTTGGCGCTGGCGGCTGAGATGGGGTCGGGGGTCCTGCCTGCCCTGGGGGGCTTGGGGAGGAGATGGAGGGAAGGACATGGAGCTGGGCTGGGCTGGGCTGGGCTTTCCCTATTTCGCTCAGCCATCATACCTTCTACTGGGATGCTTATACAAGCTAGCCCCGGACAGCCTTCCTTTCTCACGATAACCCTCTACTCTAGCCTCTCCTCGTCCTCAGCTCTTCAGAGCAGCCGTTGGAGTCCTCTGAGTTCTTTGCTCCACCCGCTTCTACTCCGTACGCTCAAGATCGCCGAGTACAGGAGACAGGCAGTGAGACCTTAAGTCGGTTTATTGGACTGTCTCTCATTGCTACTGCCCTGTTCAACAAGTAACCCAGATTTCCAGGCTTCTGCCACCCTCCATGTCTCTGCCCGTCCTGCGGTATTGGATGCACCAAGCGACATGACCCATTCGAATTCAATTCTGGACCTTGCTAAGAGCTTAACAGCGCACCCACCCTCGACTCTTAGCATCCCAACAACAGCTCGCCAGCGACCATCTGCGACGTCGTGACTAGTTGCTCCGGCGCCGTAGGCGGTAGGGCTGGCAACTTTACGGGCTACACGCTGTCCTCCCCCACTGAGCGACCCGTGCAACGCGTCTTCAAGATCTATTTCCATTGAGGGACAATCCATGTGCAGATGCAACTCTGGCGCTGCAAGGGGCTAACCAGTATCGGGTACTGTACTCTGTACCTGAGAGGGGCCTGCAGAAACGTTGTCACCCGACCACCATCTTCAGCGGTAGGGGTGGCGGCCTCCCTGCTCCCAAACAAGACACGAGCGGAAGGAATGTGTAGGAGCATTTAAACTGCATAAGCCTCCACACAATAGTTTGGGGTCTATCGCCCCATGCAGATTTGGGATAAACAGTGCTGGTGATTGGGTTTGGCGGCGGGAGAGTTCGCTATCTACCTCGTCTATTTCAAGACGGAAGAAAGGGGGTGCTATGGCTTTGGGACCGTCGGAAGACCTGAATCCCGGAGGCGCACTACTACGGTAGGGCTGATGTGTTCAATGTACGGTGTGGCCTAGTTGGGCCAACGTTTGAATGCACGCAGACGTGAGCGATGGCTGACGACGACCAGTCAGCATGACGGTCCCCCGTTGGGCCCTGTTCCTGGCGAGTATTACTGTCTCACTCAAAGTGCAAACTCCCGCTGAGCGAGACAAAGGAAAGGCACTGCGAACAACGCTCAAAACAAACGCATCAAAGCCGCGCGGGACGAAGTCATCCCGAGCCCAGCCCTATGCCGATTTTGAGCTTGGTCCTTGCCGGGCCTTGGTGGCCGGCCAATCACAACGTGAGCTCGCACAGCTGAACGAAATAGGGTTACAGGGGGGTTGGGGTTAAATCCTTCCTACCCCTGGTCGTGAGTGCGAGGGTGCGCTGCTGACCACTCGGTAGGAATTCTGTATTCCACCTAAACTCGATTCCGGTTGAAGCCAGCCTACGTGCCTACGACGTATGGAAGGTCTCCTTCTAATTATAGCATGGCAACATGCCATCTGTTGGCATTTGTAGTCTTTTCAAAGGCGAAACTTGCCAAATTAAACCAGCAAACGTCTGCGTTTTCCAAGTTTAGGACGAAAGCAATGGACAGGCGGTGAACAAATGGTGTAGGTTAAGAGCTCACGAACACTTGAGTGTTTACATTGGGTTTTCGCAAAAAAGTACTCACCACATCACTCAGATATGAATCGCCGATTATTTTTCCACGTCTAGATCAAGCATACCCGTACATCTGAAGTTGGCTGCAGGGTTTGTCACTTTCCCATATCCCAGAGTGCCAGGTCAAGTCATTATGTTACGTTGCGGCTGGGTGAGTTTAGAATGAGCGCTAGATACCCTACAGCTCCATGACGACTACCAAGGGGGGTTTTCTCATAGGTCCATGAAATAATCCAGATGCTTGCCTAGCATTCAAAGCGTGTCGTTTAGTTTTAGTTGATAACACGGTCCCCCTTTACCTACATTTGCGGGCTACGTGTAGGCGAATCTCGGTCAGCTAGAATGATTGGTCTTGATGTTGTACCACAGCTCGAGATTAAGTACTTCACTGCGACATATGATTGCACGACAAATGCTCATTCTCTTGCAAGATTTCGCCTATTCCCTGGACAGGTAACTGGGCGCATACCATTCAAGGGTCCTCAGTACATAAGCTTCGTCACACAGCAGCACTAGTAAACTGAACGAGTCTGACAAAGTCCATGTTCATCATGTATTACTATAATGTAGGTAAATATCCAATAAACCAACTCCATGTCTCATGCAGGGTCGGTTCCCATCCTGTACCCCATGTCTATGCAGTCTATGCATTGCCAATTTCTACCGGTATCCCAAGGTCAAGAAACGCATCGCTCCCCGCAGTGTAATCGTCCGTAAAAAGGGCCATTAGTCCAAATCCAACGCTCCGGAATATCCCAACTTTTTTTTATTTCTGGTGCTTACAGCATCAGATACGCAGACAAGATGCTCGTAAGCAAAACTGCCAGTGAAGCAGACTGCCCCGGCATGAAGCGAGCAGCCGCGCTGACAGTACCGCAGCATGTGCCACGCTTGTAAGTGACATTGTTCAGCCGAGCTGCCGCCTCGAATACTGAGCCCGGGAAGCTGCCGTAGTTGTAGTAATCCACGTTGAGGAAGTTGGGCGGCCGACCCCAGTCAGCCCGGCAGTTGTTTGCCGCTAAGCCCAGACTACCGTAGCCCTTGTAGTCGTTGGTCTCGTTGAGCAGCGACACAGCTGGGACCAGCAGTTCCGTGCCGAAGACGTTGAACTCGGCGTTGAGGTTGTGGTTCATCAGGTACAGCCGGTTTCTACCGGACTTTTGGCTCAGGTTTGGCGGGCGCTGCGCCGTGCAGGGGAAGCTGCGGTTCGTGGGGTCATAAGGCGTCTCCCAGACCTGAGAAAACTCGTCCAGGAGCCATGGATAGGCTGTCTGATTGGCCTCGTAGTCGAGGAACATGATGACACGCTTGCCGCGGACGATGAGCTCCTCAAGAGTCGGCCAATCGGCGAGCTCCATGGGCAAGTAGGGCGCCGAGTAGGTATACTTGAGGATTCCCGTCTTCTCAATGTATGGAGCATACAGAGAAGGCTTGGAGTAGTTTCCATTGCCCAAGAGAATGGTAACGACATCGTATGGGTGCTTGTCCACCCACTTCCTCACCTTGGTGAGCCACTCAGTGATGGGGCCGGCGTCGAGGAGATCACACGATGTGTGGCAAAAGTGAGGTGCCGACGAGTTGGACGGCCATTGAATCTGAGCCTGAAGGAAGCGGATGCCATCGTCCAGCTGGGTAGTGACATCGAGCGCTTGGTTTGATCCTGAATTGCCTGGTCGCACGAAGGGGGAGTTGTGACACCCCACGACTGTGACGTTGCTGTATTTTCGAGTGCACAACTCGACATAGTTGTTGCAGGCCTGAGTATTTGTGGCCGTAGCTGTGGTGGCTGTTTGGGTATCAGTCACATTGCTGGCAGTGGTTGCACCCGAGGTGAAACTGCCGGTATAAGTACTGGTTCGAGTATTCGTCTCGGTACCAGTCTCAGTGTCGCTGGATAGCTTTAACGTGATTTTGGAGGTGTAGGTGGCATAAGTGCCAGTAGGGACCCCGGTGTCGTCTGCCGCAGCAGTTCCAGATCCCTTGATAAAAGTGACGCCTGAAGTTGCTGTGAGGTCGACAGTCTGGGCAGCGACTTGACGAGAGCACAAGGCCGCCAACGCGGCGATGGCTGTGTGACGAAGCTTCATCTTGCACAGCTACTCAACCTGGTCGTTACACTGTTGGACAGCTTCGAGGTTGTTGGTAATGTTCTGCAAGATGCAGGAGATGATGCAAGTAAGCGGATGATGGGTGAGACGCGAAAAAAAAAACCCGAAAAATAAAGCGACAGGTTTGATATGTCGAGTTAAGATCTGCTGCAGCCGAATATGCGAGCACGAGAAGAAGAATATGATGATCTTCAGCTGATCGCAACCAAGACGGAACGGGCGCCCCGAGAAAATAGCCGCCAAGGAACGAAACGAGAAGAGAGGGAGAGTCAAGATGAAACGCCCAACGGGAAGGATTCAGGAAAGAAGAGGTTCTTCAGGTGAAAAGAGGCTGAGGCTTTGATCTCTGGGTCGCTTGCAGGGGACGAATATCAGATAAAAATCAGGGTAGTGGAGCAAGATGAAGAACCTGGAATTGAATGCCTGTGAAGCAGCCAAGCACCACGGCAGACCAAAAGGAGACCAAGGTAGGCGAAGGTCTGGGCGGCTACGACGATCAGGGGGACCTTGGCAACTTGGGCCTACTCAGGAGACGGACAGGCGGGTAAATGAAACCGTATGGAGTATACTACTTGGAAAAGAAGCGAGTTTGAATGCTGGAGAGTAAGAGCCTGCTAGGGCGAGAAGAAGAAAAAACAAAAACAAGAGGCGACGGAGGGGCCTCGTGAGGTGTCATGACATAATGAAGGCTTTTGTTGACGAGAATACGGACAAGGAGACGCCGCCTTCTGGGGCAGTTTTTAGAGCTTCTGGCTAAGAAGTTGACCAGGTGGACTGCATCCACATCCAAACCAGGGAAGCAAGAAGTAACTGACTCCGTAATGGATGGTTGAATGGCTGAAGGGTAACTACGGAGTACTGGCAACGGGAAGCCAAGACGAAAGAAACTTGGCCTTGTGCCCGTCGTACCATCCAAGACATCCAAGCGCACGTATGGACCTGCTCTGCACCCGTGAGTACGGAGTATTAACTCGAGGCAGACGTGCACGGGACTGGCTGTGTGCTTTGTTGTTACATTGATGTACCTTGGCCAGATATTTAATTATTCGTATTCATGGTGGATTGGCTCTGTATTTCTCTGTACTGTCCGTGTCATCATGGCAACAGCGCTCCGAATAAGAGACGAGTGACAAGGGGCGTCTTCACAGTTCCCACGGGACGGTCTGGACAAACGCGTCATCCTAGCGACCGCAGCGCTGCGGCAACCACGAGCCGAGTCGGTACACCGGCAAGCACAGCCAAAATCTGTGGACATTCTGGGGGAGTTTAGTTGTCAATGAGGTGTTGCTATTCCTAATTACGAGCTTTCTTGGTCTTTGGTTGACAGGTTGTGAATGCACATGGACAGACCAGAGGTGTGAAACGAACCATGATGAGCTGAAAAGGGTGTAAGAGACGAAACAGAAAAAGAACAGGCAGCAAAACGCAGGTCGACCCAAACGTGATCAAGGGTTGTGACAAGCGCTATGCAGAGTCTCAGGTTGGGTCTTACGGGCGGCTGTCGGCCTTGCGCGTCAAAAAGACACTTGGGTTGACTGGCTGACTGGCTGGCAATGAGGGTTGAGCATCACGAACTGACAGGATGATGGCGCCTTCAGTTCAGTCCAGGCCCAGGTGTCGAGGCCAGTGAGGGAGCCGAGAGCCGCGCAGGAACATCTGGGCGTCATTGTTTGGATGAGGATTGAGGCTTGATTCAGGGCATTCACCCAAACTCCACCAACATCCATCTTGATTCTCTCGGCACTGGCAGCTCCGCCCCCCCCAAAACCCCCTCACCCCCTACAGGACGAGGCCTGACCCTCTCAGGGCCCCAGCAGGCACCCAGCAAGAACCCCAGTAAAGACCCCGTTACGACCCAGCAGACAGGGGCACACCACCCACTGAAAGCCCAGTACCACCCTCCAGTGCCATTCAGGTGGAACCCGTGGGCTGGCCGAGCTGCACCATGCGTGGAGTCGTGGGCTACCCTTGCTGTAGCTTCTGCGTAGCTCTGCAAAAAAGGGAAACTGAAGAGATGCTTGGAATTGCGATTCTCGTCTTATGACGAAATGGTGTGCACTTTTCTCTGCTGGACTCTTTTGCAATCTCGTCATCTCTTGGGATTTTTCTCTTTCTTCTTGTCTGCCCAGCCTGCCCCTTCCTGACTGGATCTCTGCAGGTGCATGCAACTTTGACGTGCAAACAAGGAAGGCAGCTCTTCGTGTCATAAGAATCGGGCAACCAGCTCCATATCCCGCGCCTGCCCTTGACATCTTACGCAAACACCACACCAAAGTCGGCTTCTTCTTCCCGACTTCTCATCGCCAACTTCAACAAGCGCTTCCGTGGCCCCGTTGCCACTGAGTCGTACGTCTTCTGCAAGCCGGCTCGACTCGACCGGAAGGAGAACGAGTCATCCGTCATTCGTTTCCTTGGTTAACGGCAGAGACACCGACGGCATAATAGCGCCCGGAGCGTGAATCCAACTCTCGAATCCGTCTTCTCTTTCTCTACTCCTCGGCCTCTGCCTCTGCCTCTCTACGTGGCCTACGATTAACGCTTCACGACAACACCTTCGAATCTAGAATTCTCACAAACCACAATCCCAAACCGACAATGGCTGCCAAAACGCGACGAAACACGGCCGTGGCTGCCAGCATCTTCTACTTCCTCACCATCCCTTTCCTAATCCTTGTCATCATCGGCAACACATACAAGAACAAGGTGCTCAGCGACATTTATTTTTTCAAAATCGACGTCTCGCAGGTCATCCCTATATCCGTCGAGAACTCAAATTTGCTCAACTCGGTGGCCCGTAGCTTGGGTCTTCATGATTTTTACCAAATCGGCATTTGGAATTTCTGCGAGGGTTACAACGATGAGTATGCTGCCCCAAGCCCACACACCTTTTCGCATCATATGAATGCACCTGCTGACTCGCAACGTCTAGGGGCGTCACGCATTGCTCCCACCCCAAGCAATTTTACTGGTTCAACCCGGTCGCAGTCCTCGTGAGCGAGCTTCTCGCAGGGGCCACGATTGCTTTGCCCTCGGAAGCTGTCACGGTGTTGAAAGTCCTTCGAATTGGCTCTCAGGTCATGTACGGCTGCTTCATGGCGAGCATCTGCATCAACACGGTGCTTTTGTTTCTGAGCCCTCTCGTTATTCGCACCCGATGGTGGAGTCTGGCGCTGTCCCTGCTCGGCGCGCTGGCAGCCGTGGTCGTTAGTCTTGCATCCATCATTGCCACCGTCATTAGCTTTGCTGCCAAAATTGCTTTGACTGCGCAGGATGAGCTGAACATTAAAGCCTATATTGGCACAAAGATGTTTGCCTTTATGTGGATTGCCACTGTTTGCACCGATGTTGCGTTTCTGCTCCATGCCGCCATGGGCTGCTGCTGCAAGCCTGAGCCTCGAGGCGTCGTCGACTCAGCTGGCACTCCTGTGGAAGAAGAGAAGAAGCCTGTCATTCTTCCTACCTTTATGCGCCGGAGAACGGGAGCCCAGGTTTCGTCGTAATCGAGCGAGTTTCTCACTATACTGGGCGGCATCGGAAAAGGAACATCAACGTCGGCGCACTCTGGCTTGGGAATTTGCATTTGGGTTTCGCATGTCATGGCAACGGATAGAGTGTAAACATGGCTGAGCGTTTTTGGAAAAGGATATTTTGAAGACTGGCATACGGGAGTACAATGCCTCGGTTGAATACACGGCCTCTCGAGTATAAAGGCCAAACAGGATGGATGAAACATTTTTATGTATACACTTAGACAGCATCACTCGCCTCGATAGACGATGGCATCAAGAGTAGATGAACAAGACCTGGATATAGATAATCATAGTTAAGAATAATTATATATACCTGTACTCTGCAGCAATCCTTTGCGTATCTGTGCATGACTTTTCCAGTCGGCGAGACAACCATCTGGTCTTGATATCGCAGGAGACCATAACATTCCCACAGTATCTGTTTCCAGGTTGTCGTATGCCTGGACCTCTTGCAGATATAACTCTGTCTCTGCATTCAACCCTGATGGATACGTTCTGATATGGAAGCCTGAGGCTTGGCAGATTCTTCGTGATGCATGAATCTTCAGCTGAGAATATTTGAGAAGCAACTTGCCCTTGTTCCGTCCGTCCTTTGTATTCATTCGAGAAAACATTGAAGTAGTCCTTTTGAGATACCATCAGTGTAGTCGGACCTTGCTGATGCATCTCACGATGCCGAGAAGCAACCATATCAACTGCGTCTCGACGAGACTCGCAAGTCTCCTCCTCGGCGTCTGCTTCTCGATGGGCACGGCTCGTGGCCTCCCGACTAGTGAGGTGACGAGCACAGCGCGGCACACGGAGATTACCCCTGAGATCTCGCGGAACACTATGCATAGCTATGAACGGGAGTGGGTTGAGGCGGCGGCGACTCCCACGCGGATCAAGGTGATTCCTTCTGACGACGGGCCTCGTGAATACGACAGAGGATGGGCGAAACAGCCTATGACTTTGAGCGTGGCTGCCAGGGCTGGAGAGTCTGCGGGTGCTCTTCACAGCTATGAGCGGGTGTCGGTTGAGCCGGTGACTCGTACGCAGGTCTCTGCTGATGGGCTTCACGACTATGAGCGGGAATGGACCGAGGCACCGACAACAACGGTTATCGCTACCACGAGTGCCAGTAACGGTTTCAGTAACCACGATCGAGTGTGGAAGGCACCCAAAGTCCCCGGCGTTCGCCCCAAGCCCGTCCACCCCGACATAGCCCCCTACAAAGGAGGAGTAAACCAAGAGGCAAACGGAACCAGTGCACTCGCCAAGCGATACGACCTGACACCCGTCAAGGACAAGAGGGGCAAGTACATGTACGTCGACGGCTGGACCACCGTCATCGACGTGATCAACGCGACCCCCTACCGCTGGCGCAGGGGTCACATCAGCTCCTACCAGCTGCCCAACTGGAACGACGACTGGCCCGCCTACATCTACCCGGGCGAGTCGCGGCGCGTCGTGAGCTACCGCCGCGGGGGCGACCAGAAGTCGGACTCGGCGGCCGAGGTCGTCTACCACCTCGAGGGCACCAAGAGGCCCATGTCGTTCCGGCTGGAGCGCCGGGCGGGCATGCGGCGGCACGTCTACGTGCACTTCCAGGACCAGCTCTTCTCGTACTACTACAGGTTCGGGTGGCGCGTGAGGGGCGTGCCGTGGTACGACCTCGACTACCACCCGTACCCGGGCGGTTCGCAGTTCATCCTGTCCGGCACCGAGGACGAGCTCGTCACCGTGGACCCGGAGAGGAGGTGGATGTCGGAGCTGCTGCCGTACATCGGCGACTTCAGCCTCCGGGAGATTGTCATGCCGCGCTCGCACCACTCGGGCATGTCGGTGGCCGCCGACGCGCTGGGCGCCAGCAGGGCAAACTCGGTCACGCACACAAAGTCGGTGGCCGAGCAGCTGCAGAGGTACGGCATCCGGGTCCTCGACATCCGGCCCGTCCTCAAAGACGGCGTCTTCAGGGCCGGGCACGGTACAAAGGTCCTGGGCTCGTGGATCGGCATGCTGGGGGAGAAGATCGAGGACATTGCCAAGGCCGTCGGCCACTTCCAGCGGCAGTGGCCCGGCGAGCTCGTCATCGTCGACATATCCGCCGAGCACAGCGGCCGCCTCGAGCACGGCATCCACCCGCTGGCGGAGAAGGACCGCAGGCGGCTGTACAAGCTCTTCACGGACAACGCCGACCTCACGGAGCTGCCCGAGCACGAGGACGTGACCAGGTGGCCGCTCAACCGGTTCATCGCCCTGCACAAGTCGGCCACCATCATCCGCGTCGACAACGAGTGGGCCAGGATGCCCGAGTTCCCCGGCGCCGCCAGGGGTTTCGTCACGGGCGCCACGTTCCCGCTCCGGCACCGCTGGTCCGAGGCCAACGAGGCCAACCGCATGGCGCCCGACCAGATCGAGCACATGCTCCGGGCGCGGCCCAGCCGCCACTCGCCCCTCTTCTTCTCCGACTGGGTCGTCACCCAGTCCGTCGACGACGCCATCTTCCCGACAAAGTCCATCACCAAGATGGCCCTCCCCGCCCACGGCGCCCTGTACCACGACCTCTGGAACGCCATCTCGGACCAGACCTACCCCAACTGGATCGCCATGGACCACGTCCACTCCACGGGCCTCGTCGCCTTTGTCCGCTCCGTGAACCTCTGCCTCGTCGCCCGGAGGTGCGGGCCCCTGGGCGGCAAGGTCAGGGGCGTTGACGAGCGCGGCGACCTGCGCGACGACATTGACGAGGTCGACGGGACCCAGGTGAGCCCGCAGAAGAAGAAGATCTCGGGCATGAGGGGCAAGGTGAAAAAAGGGCCGGGGCGGGCCTGGGTGCCGCCGTGGGAGTGGCATGATGCGCAGCCGCCGGCAGGACTCAACAGCAGTGTTGCAACTGGGGGGTGGTCATAGTACCAGATGTCGAGTCATTTGAGCAGAGGGAGCAAGTTGTTCTGGATACCTGCTTGAGCCGCATTGAATCTAGATCTGATATCCGTCTTCTACTGGCACGTTGGTTAAAGGGGCTTATTAGGGAGCATGTTGGGATAGTAACATGACCGTCTTCAAACTTCATTAGTATAGAGACGGTGAGCCTGGCATCTGTGTACTAAAAATCCTCATTTCTCATAAACGGAGACACAAAGGGCCTCGCTTTTTAACTGGGCACACCTGGCGGCGCCTATTAAGACTATAAGTGACCTTTGAAATCTTGAGCCTGTCCATCACCTGTGAAGCCCCCCTGGAGAAGCCCTCAACCATGCGCCAGAATGCCCGTCATGAGATCCTCGTCCTCTATCTGAGAATCAAAACCGATGCCGGGATCATTGGCGTCCTTCTCGGCCCTCTTCTGCTCCCTGATAATGTACTTAACATACTCCTTGCTGTGTGCGAGCCGGTCGCTGGCTGTCTTGTAATGTTTTCCTAAACTTTGGATGTTGTGATGATGCTGGGCGATTTGCCGAGCAAAGTCGGCTTCAGATACAGCCTCAATGTCATCGACAAACTTTAGATAGCTATGCGAGCCATCCTCACCTTCGATGAGCGTCCCCTTGAGGAGGTTTGACGCAATCATTTCGCGAATGAGCGCCACAACCTGAGCATCATCCTTCAAGGGCTCACCAGTTTCGGCACTGAGAGTTGCTTCGCGGATCTGTGATATGGATACCTCGGTGTAGATGTCACGCAGGTTGATGATCTGCCACTTTTGGTAGGCTGCAAGTACCTCGGCAGCGAGACTCGTGTTCTCGTCATCAGCTAAGGCCTGACGGCTCCCTTCCACTTCAGCCTTTAGCCGTGCAGCATCGTCCGTGGGGAAGATGCTGGCAATGTTCTTGTAGGCCAGGCCCAGAGTGTCATAGCTGGATCTGGCCGCCGATGCCACGTGTGATGGCAGAATAGGTTCCTTTCCGTTTTTCAAGAGTCCCACCAGAACCCATTTCTTGTAGGCAGCATCCATAATCTTGGATATTCCCTTGTCCCTCGAAGGGTGCACAATGACCCGTTCCAGAGCGTTGTGTGCTTTGGTCCAATCCCTCCTGCTCATGTAACACAGGGCCGATAGTAGGTTATACTCCAGCACCGTTGAGCTTCTTACTGAGTCGGTCAAACCTGTGTCAACGGATATATAGGATGTCGGCATGAGAGTCTCGTCGCAAAGGAGCTTTCCTTCTCTTTGACCGGCCATACCGGGGTAGAACAGGATGCTGGAGTCGAGGACTTGGAGGGCCGGCTCGATGTGGAATGTCTGATAGGCAGCCTTTGCCAGAATCAGATGCGTGGATGTGAACATGCTCCCGCTAGGATCGATTCGAAGAATGGCGCTCGCTATTATCTCGACGGTAACGGGTGGCTACAACAGGAGCGAAGTTAGTATCTTGGGGCCTTTCGCTGCTGAGCCAAGATAAAAAAACGTACCGAAAACCAGGTTCCCTTCGCAATGTCCTCGAGGAGCTTGCGGAACGATTGACCAACATATCTGACCTGGACAGGATCGAAGCTGAGGAGAAAGCGCAGTGTTTCGTCAAGGAGAGTAGCTCTTTGGTTGCCGCTCGGCGGAGCGTCCCAAGCTACGAGGAGAAGAGAGAGGAATCCGATCGAGTCGTTGGCGGGATCGAGCGCCTGAGTGACAGTTCAAGTTAGAAGTGGCTCTGGATCCAGACGAAAAAGAGAGGGCAAGATACCGAGAGAATCTGGAGAGCGTTGGTGTGGATGAGCTGGCGATTGGTCAAGACGAGCTGCTTGACGGCATGGCAGTGGTCCTTGATGGCCACATCGTACCGCTTGGTATTTGGATAGTTCCCTGAGGCAGCCGAGAAGGGGCTGAGAGTGGCCCAGACGAAATCCATCTTTGAACGGCCCTCTTGAGGCGGGAGGGTCCACGAGAGACTCGAGAGTGAGTGACGGGTAGCTTGGGTGGTGATGGGAGATGGGTGATGGGTGATGGTGTGGCGGCCGAGGGCGGGGAAAGTGGAGGTAGGTAGCTATCTCATCCGGATGTCATGCTCGAGTTGGCCGTCACGAGGTAGCGAGAGGATAATTAGAAGCTGCAGAGCATTAGTAGAAAGAGGGCTTCAATATCTGAGAGTGACCTTTGACGCAGCAATGTTCAGGTAACTCCAGTAGGAAAGGTTGTGTTTGGGGTGGTGTCTTGGTCGTCGGGAAGCTTGTAGTTTATTGGGTCAATGACCAGGCAGACAAGGTGACAAGGTACCTACCTAACTCAGTATTACAGGTGGGGTTTGTAAGTGGAAATACCAGAGTTTAACCGTCAGCTGCCTTATCAGAGTCAGCTACACACGATAAGGCACGATAAGGCACGATAAGGCACCCTCCAGTCCCAGTTCTCGTGGGTCGCGGGGTAATCATTTCGAGGCGTGAGCTTTTCTGGACGACGCCTCAGTCTCATTCAACGTCCACAGCCATCTTGTGCCTCTGCGGGTTGGTGAGACGCTCAAGGATGTTTACATGGTTTGGTATTTTCGCAAAAGCTTCAAGATGCTGCAATAAAAGTGTACTTTTCTACCTTGATCGAACCGTCGTCTGATTATTCCTAATCAAGCTGGCCGCCCTGCCGTGATCCGCTCCTACAAAGTACCTATACTGTATCAACTTGGGTACCAGATACTCGCGACAACAACACTAGTAGCACTCCCCGAGCCCTGCAAACGAACAGAAAATAGCCTTGGAATCAACTTGAAACTCCCAAAGAGAGCCACCGATGATCTCCAGGCAGGGATCACACCACCAAACCGGGCACCAACATATGGCGACTCCACCACACGGCAAACGGCTCATGTACAAACGGTCAACGATCAAACAGCGTCTGCCACGCCTCACGGTTTGGCTTGAATCCAGGGCTCCCCCGATTACACGCCTTGCAGATCTCTCTCTCTGCCTTGCCGAGCATCGCCCCTCCCCGGTCCTGGGAGTAACGAGTCGAATGAGGTAATCCCTTCTCCTCCCCCTCCCTCTCTATACACTTCAACATGTTTGCTCTTCGCTTAGGCGTCGACGGGGCCTGGGCGCTTCCCTTTTGTGCAACCCCACCTTGCTTCTCTCTGCCCAGAGAGGTACGTGTAACCAACGGCCAGAAATGAACCAAAAGAGTGCTGAGGAGATGGGGGGAATCAAATGACCTGAGATGGGGGCAACGGAGTTCGCAAGCAGAAGAGTGAAACGGCCGCCAACGCCCTAGCGGCGGGAACCACGGCTCGGCGTAGTAGCGCGCTGCCATTTCCTTGGTTCTCTGCGTTTGAAATATCCGAGATGATGTTAAGAGGGGGAGTGCTGAGAGAGGGACATGCCGTGTTTGGGAGAGGAGTGGAAGGAAAGGTCTTTCTGCTCATGGCTCTTCTACCAATTACACCACTGCAGCCAGGTGAATTACAACACGAAACAGGGTACGTAGTGTCTAAGCCAGAAAGACACCTAATTCTCTGTTTTAATCTAAAGCTGAAGACTACTTCTGTGGATGGGCTCCAGGACCGTGTCTATAATGTACACGAAAGCCCGTATCGGAGTGGTTTTATCTAGTACTCAAAAAAAGCAAATACCCCGTAAATGAAACAAAAGAAAAAAGAAGAAGAAATCCAAAGACAGCTCCCAATGCTGCCCACAAGAAAACCAACCTGGGTTTCCCTCATACTTCTGCGTGTAAGTGACCAATCATGCTACACTAATTACGCAAGCACCACCTGCTCGCCTTCGTGCCTTTTTATGCCCTTTTCACCATTCCATTTCTTACCAGTCAAATTCCCTCTCAGTCTTGAGCCCGCGCTGGTTCGAGGAGCCAGGGGTCCACGAGCTGCGCTCCGAAGCCTCGGGCGACGACGACCCGGACCCGGGCTTGTGCGGCGGCTCAATGGGACCCCAGATGCTCCGGTTGAGAGAGCCGGGAGAACCCATGGACAAGGGGCGGAGTGCTTCTGAAGGGGGAGCGGGAAGTGGTTAACGCGTGGGAGTTTCGCGGGCAAAAAGGAGCTTGTCATCGGTCACTGACTTACCGGATCGCTTGCTCAGGTCAGCCGCGGGGGAGACGGGCGGGAGGAGTCTCTGGTTCTGCTGCGCAGCAGCGGCGTTCGCCTTGCGCCATGTGCCCTTGTCGGCGGCGGCGGCAGTACGGTCGGGCAGGGCGGCTGGCTGGCGACGGCCAGAGGGCGCGCTCTCCTCGACGTCCTTTTGCCGCAGGACCTCGGTCTGGTGTTTCTTGTACCAGGCGGGGAGGCCCTGGTACAGGCCCAGCGAGTGCTGGGTGGCCTTGTCAAAGGGCATCTCGTGCTTGTACTTGCAGCCCTGCTGGGTGAAGGCGCAGATGCCCTCGTGAACCCATTTGTCGCAGTAAATCTTGACCCTCTTGGGCGTGGCGGGGGTTGTAGCAACGATGCGATCGATCTGCTTCTTTAAATTTCCCAACGCCAAGCATGTTAGTTTCCAAGATCAAAGCAGGGGGAGCAAATAAGAAGGCTCAGCGGCAGTTGGGGAAACGAATCGTTACCTGGAGGCGATCAGGCTTCTGCCCTGGGGAGTTCGGGGAGGGCTAGGCACTCAGCTCTGCTTGGTTTCGTGTAGTGGAGGGGAAGAGAGGGGAGAAGAGGGGGGGACGAGTGAATGGGGAGGGGAATGAATGCTAAATGCCACCAACATACCTTCAAAGTAACAGGTCTGTTCATCTCGGCGACTCCCTGGGGAGGAGCCTTTTGCAGATGCGGCAGAACCACCATGCCATTGGGGCTTGGCTGGAGATTGGGGATCTCGTTGAGCGGAGGGAGCATGTCGGCGGGGACGAGACGAGTATACTGCCCGTTGCCACGATCAATACAGTAGGCATATCCCTCCAGAGAGGGGCCCTGCTGGTCGAGTACCTCTGTTCTGAGGAGCGGAAGGGGGCCTGGAGCAGCAGCAGCAGCAGCCAGGGAGGAACCAGTCAGCGTGTAGTTGCTGGGGCTCGCAGTGATCCAGTTCCCCTGGTCCCCGGGCGGTTGATGAGTGCGCCAGTTGGGAGACCCGGTGCTGCGAGGTGCTGCCGCCGCCATTCTATAGGCCTGCTGGCTGGGCTGGGCAACCTGCTGGTGCTGCTGGTGCTGCTGATGGATGCTGTGCATGGAACGGTCACACAGGGTGCCCCGAACAAGACCGCGGTTCTGGGCGTCGTTCTGGGACATGTCCATGGCGAAGAGAGATGGGACTTCAAACGATCGAGGCAGAGATGTCGAGCTGGACGTGGCAGCAGCATGGGACGGGGAGGAAGAAACAAGATAAGGGCGGGACTCCATGGTAAAAGCGACAATGGAAGGGGAGGGGGAAGGGAACCAAGTTATGGAAAGACAGGCCGTGTGAAAAATCGGGAACGAGAAGAAAAACAAATTGCCAAAAACAAACGGGCTGGGCCAAGAAAAATCGTGCGTGATATCTATACGCCGTCACCCTGGATGGACTGCTGCGGAGACGGGCAGCCGACGGGACGTAGCATGTAGGATGAGGTCCGGGAAAGGGTCTGGTTTAGCGAGGACGACGAAAGCTGATACGGCGAGAAAAGATTCTGAGAATGGGTAATAATAAAGAGGTCAACAAGGGAGGGGGGGTGGTTGGTTTCGTTTCGTGCTCTGGGGGAAGGGGGGGTTTTCCACAAGACGAAAGGGGGCAAGGGGGCGCGGACCTAAGGGCCTCTTTATCAACCTTTTGGGCTGGAGGTTTGGGCTGAGGCCCGGCTGTTTGCCTCGTCCAGGTCGTGTGCGTATGCGTGCGGTGTGTGTGAGAGTCTGTGTGTGTGCGTGTGCGTGCTGTGCTGTGCTGTTTCTGTGTGTGTGGCCGGCATGCCTCAACTACGGTTACCTGCAGCAGTCGTTTGTGTCTCCCACGTGATGAACAGCTCCTTCAGTCACTCGACAAACGGCAAAAGGGCATCAGTTGGGCTCTCGTGTGCCTCTTTGAAAAGCAAGTTCATGTCTTCTTTACCTATGTAGGCGTCAAGCCATGTCACTACCTGGTGGGTGCATGCACTTGAGCCGATGTTTGTCGTCTAAAATCCTTTGATTTCCAGTCTCCCGTCTCCCCGTCCCGGGAGGGGGAAGCTAAAGCGCTCGCCCGCCTGCATATGTGTTTTCCACGTTGATTTCCGCGTCCAAATGATCCCTGAATCATGTCCCGCTCGCTCTAGCTGCCTTGTACTTTGTACTTTGTCCAAATAAACAAGATCGACCACTCAGGTCAATCAGGGCCCGCTTGAGCCGGTGAATTGCCTCAGTTTGTAAAGTAATGCTGCTCTCTGAAGCTCCATCGCCTTCGGGTTTGAGCCCGAGTGTTGCACACGGTCCAAGGCTAGCCGTATCTCGGCCTCTGAGGCCAGACGGACGCTGTCAAAGTTAATCATATCGGTAGGGGTTGGTGTTGTTTGTGTCGGTCGAGGAGGAGGAGGAGGGCGAGGGGGGGCAAGCACTTGTGATGGCAAGGGCTGTGGTATGGGTTGTAAGTTTTGTGAGTTTTGCCTACTAGTGATCTGGTCATAGCAGTTCTGCTTTATATACTGGGACCTGACGATGCCATTGGAACCTAGGGCTTGCCCTCCTGGGTACTGTCTGTTGGCACCGTTTGCGAGGGGGCCTCTGTAGGCAAGCACCGGGGTTTCTATTTGCTGCACTTTCCGGGGCCGACCGGCTTTTCGGGGCGGGTTGGTCCTGGGGTTGGTCCTGGGGTTGTAAGCTGCTGGGTTTTGGACCGTTTGGACGCGGGCGTTTTGGCCGTTCGAGGCGAGGCTTTCAGAGTTGTAGGCTTTTGACGTCGGGGTGTGGCGGGAGTTAACGCGTTTGTCGCTCGCTTCGAGGATTTCTTGGGCTGCTTCTGTAAAGTTTTGCTGTTAATACTGGTCTTCTTGTTCTCTTGCTTCTTGGTCGGAGTGGGAGCTGGAGTTTTCACGGGAGTCTTCTGTTGACCAGTAGAAGACTTCTGTCGTTTACCTTTTGCTGAGGCTAGGCCGTTCTCCTCGTCGGATTCATCGCCCGAGTCGGCACCGCCAGCAAAGTCTTCCGAGGAGTCTGAAGGATTGTCCTCCTGATCTCCAAGTATCGGTCCTGCTACATCGTTTGCTTTCATATTGTAGTTGACCGCCTGGAAGAAAGTTAGCTTTAGTCAAGTACACAGAGCATCCTTCGTTACTTACGCCTCGGCGTCGGCCTCCACGTCCAAGTACCTCTCGGTTCGCCTCCGCTTGCCTGCGCGCTTCTTCCTCTCGTTCAGCCAGGATGCGATCCCACACGCTTGAGTTGAGCGGCGTTGGTTCATCTTCCTCTGCAGGCGCAAGAGAGTCTTCGAACCCAGACTTCTCATTGGCCCAGACGCGGGCATACGAAAATTGGTTCTCTGCAGCACCCGCTTCCGCAGTTTTCGGCTCTTCGATCTGCGTCCGATCTAGGAGGTTGTCAACTGAAGCAGAATCGTAGTGAATTGCTTCTTTCTGGTAGTTATCATCGAACAACGCCTGAGCTCCATGTTTGAGAATAGACTCCAAGTCATCGCCTGCCAGTTCATCATCATCCATACTCTCAATGAGAGCGTGATCAAGAGCCATCTTTCTGCGGCCTGCTTGCATAATCTTCTCCTCTACCGAATCCTTGGTCACAATTTGGAAACAGAGCACCTTTTTCTTCTGTCCGATACGGTGAGCGCGGGATAGAGCTTGAATATCTTGGTGAGGGTTAAAGTCAGGATCGAGGATAATCACTGTGTCGGCTGTCGCGAGATTGATGCCAACACCACCGGCCCTTGTCGACAGCAGGAATGCGAACAGAGTTGATCCCGGCGCGTTGAAGTCATCGATACGTCGTTGCTTTTCCAGACTGCCAATCGATCCATCCAGCCGACGAAACTCATAGCCCACGCCGGACAGGAAGTCTTCAATGATGTCCAGTTGCTGTAGGAATTGGCTGAAAATAAGAACTCGATGGCCTCTTTCTTTGAGCTTGGGAAGCATCTGCTCCAGCAACAGCAGCTTGGATGACGCTTCCACTAGGTTGCGATGTAGGACAGTAGGGTCGTGGTGTTTCTCCTCAATGGCCTCCGAATACATGAAAGGGTGGCAAAGACACTTTCGCAACTGCATCAGGATGTTGTTGAGAGATCCACGTTCATTCTTTTTCATCTTGCTATTGGCAAATATTGCCTTGATCAGTTTCGGATTTTTGGCCATGATGCTCTTGGACAGCTTCTCTTGGATGACCGTCATGGTCACTGGGAGGATGATCTGAGACATGGGTGGAAGGAATTTGAGCACCCCAGCCTTTGTTCGTCGAAGAAAGTATGGCCGAATCTTCTCATGTAGCTTGGGCAGAGTATCCTTGTCAAGAACCTGAAACTCCTCATCAAGCCGTTCAGCGTCTTGAGTAGAGTCGATGAACTGGAGCAAGTTGAAAAGCTCGCGCTTGTTGTTCTGGAGTGGTGTCCCGGTGAGAAGCAGTCGGAAGGGGATTTTCATAGCTCGCAGGGCCAGATAGAGGAGATTTTGGTCGTTCTTCAAGCGCTGACCCTCGTCGACAACGAGACCAGCCCAGTTGACAGACTTGAAGAGACTTCGAGTCTTTGGATCCGCGGCTGAGTCGTATGACGTGATGACCACATGTGCCTTCATATCCGTGGACTCGTTGGGGAACAGCTCGTATTTGTATGCGAGCTCCTGGGGCTCCTTGCCTCCGTGATAGGTGACAACACGTAAATCTGGTGCCCATTGTTTGAATTCTCGGCGCCAGTTGGCACAAGTAGCATTGGGTACAGCAACAAGAAAAGGCCAGCACTGTTTCGATGTTAGCGCTATATAGATTGAAGTTGGCCATACCGACTCACCTTTGGCTTGTCCTGGACCAATGAGGTGACCAGACTGACAACCTGCACCGTCTTGCCCAAGCCCATTTCATCGGCCAGAACAACGCTGCGGCCAGAGTGATAATTTTCGAGAAGCCAGTTCAGGCCTTCGACTTGATATCCCATGAGCTTTCCCCTCTTGAGCCCTGCTGGCTGTTCATCCACCTCAACGAACGGTTCCGATTTGAACATCTTGATGCGTTCTCGTATCCGCTGCGGCGAGTCCTTTTCAAAGTACTTTCCCTCAATGTACTCGTAGTATGCATCCACGTAGGTGTCGTACACACTCCCCAAGTCCTCTTTTGGCGGCGAGTCCCATACAACATCATCATAACCGAGGCCTTGGAATTTGACTAGGATCTTGCTCACATACCCGATGTTGGCCAGCCATTCTTCTCGTGAATTGGCATGAGGAGCCGATCTGTGCATCTTGACGTTGAGCACAACATCCGGAGTAATGTACTCGAGAGGAATGGCGTCCTTTTCGTTGACCTTGAAAAGATCCTGTTCCGCATCCCTCTTTCCGAAGGAGGTCCTCATGGTTGATGCCGCCACACCATACACCCAAGCTCCTGCTTTCCATGTGCAATGGGCATAAGACAGCGTCTCCCACTTGACGAGGTACTCCTTGTCATCCTCCTTGACTTGATTGTAGGTGAGCCGATGGGGCTGCTCAGAATGGGCGTCCTCAGGTCGTCGCCAGGCAACGAGGTGGTGAATTTTGTGCTTGGCAGAGCTGCAGTCATTGCATCGCCAATCAACCGAGTAATCCTTCAGACGCTCTGACTTGACGTCTGTGCCAACCAATCTCTCACTGTCGTCCTCACCAGGTAGATGCTCAACGTGCCAGCCTCGGTGGCACATGATACATCGAAAGAGCACATGATCGGCGTTGTTCAGGAGGTCCGCAGAGACGGGCATAACAGGATCAACACCACCATTTTCTTCGCGAAGCTTCTCTTCCTGACGCGAGGTCTTTTTCTCCGAGAAAGCAGCACAAGCGACACCGTGACTCTTGCAGCCCTGGCACATGCTATGTGACGGCGCGTTGGGGTCCTTCTTCTTGTACACCCCGATACAGAACCTGCACTGCAGAACGAAGTCGTCATCTCCAACCTTGGTTACCATGTGCTCTCGCGCGCTTCGATAGCCAAGACAGTGTTTGTGGTATGAGAGTGTGCACCCCTGACAGTGCACCATCTGACCACGTTGCTTCGAACCACAAGTATGGCAGGTCTCCATGTGCATCGAAACGAACGGAGAGTCCAGGGGAAGCGGTTGGAAAACTTCTTTAATGGATATGATCTTGGGTGCTCCGGGCGCCTTTTCGTCAACGGCATAAAATGAGTCATCGTCCATGAGGGCATCGTCTCGCATGCTCAGCTTGTGCCTCGTCGCTCTTGATGATCTTCGAGGTGCTTCAAATTCAATATCGGAATCAGGGGATTTCCGGTGAGACTTGGATGAAGCCTTGGCTCTTAACTTCGCATTCCTAGATTGGAACCGTCGAGGTCTCTGTCTTCTGCCAGGATGACCAATCTTGGGCTGAATGTCCGAAGTCACGTAGACGAATTCGGCATCATTTTCATCGGAAGAAACTTGTGGAGGATCTTGTAACAGTTCGTCGTTGTCTTGATCTTCGCCTGGGCTCTGGAATGACATGCTGGTCAAAGTAAGCTGCTTTGAGGTTCGTGTCCTGAGAGTTCGAGTAGGAGCTTCAGGCACATCTGACTTGACAAGATTTAAATCGTCCGCATCTTCGTCATCGGAGATCAGAGAAACATTGCGTGAACTTTGCACAGTCGTCTGTCGAGAACGAAGAGAGCGAGTTGAGGCGCGGGTTGGTGCCCGTTGGTGATGACTGAGCTGGTCGTCACTATCATCGTCAAGGTCCATTGCATCAGATGCGACAGACTCTTCATCGGATCCCCATTCATCGTCATATCCTCGCTTTCGCTTCTGGCTCGATGCCGACATACTCATCTTGTCAAGTTCTCCGCCTTGGGTGAACAGGGTCAAGGCTCGCTTCCCGTTGTCGATTTCAAGAAGCTCAGAGAAAGATATCTCAATGAATGTTAGCAAAATTAAATGTCTTCAAGAGTGAGAGAGGGTGCGAAAAGATGCAAAAGGGAGTGTGATGTGAGATGCGTTGGTGTTGCTAAGAGTATTATGCAGAAGGTAAGAAGTCAGAGGTGTGGATGCGCTTCAAATAGGCAGCACTAGCTCTATTCAAGTTGACAGTGAATAATGCACAAGGGCATCAATAACGCAGATTTTGGGCCCAGAACGAGGGGAGAGACTGCAGAGGCGTCGGCAGGCTTAGGGTAAAGGGAGTTCAAGTGATGCGACTGAAATGCCGTTGGACAATAGCCACCGTGAGAGATTCATATAAGGTGACATTAATAAATAGGCTTGTAAAGTCTCTACAAGTGTGATTCATTGGGAATATAAGAAGGCGAAGGGTACATGATGTATCAAAGAAAACCATACATACCAGCTCTTCGCGCCCGTCTGTAAACTCGACTTGGTACAGGACATTGCCCTCCTCAGACGGAAGTTCCGCCAACACATTTTCGACAAAATGACTTAGGACTGTAGCATATTGGTCGCGCTCCTCTTGAGACAAGCCTTGGATGTGGACCTCGAGTCGTTGACTCGGTTCAGGGGAACCAAAGAGCTTGTCGTTGAGAGCTACTTGGGACTCGACCTCAGCTTCTTCCAAGTCATGACCACCTTCGGCCGACGCATCGATGAGAAATTTGGTCGCTAGCACATCTGGCAGGTCGCCCAAGTCCACTGTAGGCACATCGACTGTGCTCTCAAAGGCATCGGCTGGCCCTGGAGGAACATCGTCAACGTCCATCACTTGCGTCGCATCGGATCGGGGTCGAGGGTCGTCGTCGGTGGGGTACTGATTCCGAAGCGGACTCGGGGAAGTTGATATAGGTCTCGGACTTTGAAGTTGGTGGTCAAGATGAGAAATACATTCGTGATGAGGCACTCGGATGAGTGGCTACCTAGTCCATAGAGAAGGTTGTTGTTTTGTCGGTCAAGATTATTCTCTTTCTAGTTGTTAATAGCCAGGGAAGGTACGCGACTGGCGCGTTGTCTCACTACGTACTCGAATGTATCCATTGGCGCGTGGGGTCAGAGTCGACATCTTAATTGTGACCAATCAGAGCGTAGGATTTTGGCTCACCGCCTGCTAGGGGTCCCTACACTATATGGCAGAAAAAGTCAGGACGACCCAAATTGAGTATTAGATATTCCTTACTCCAAATAATTCGTTTGCAGCAACTGTAGATGAATCGCCAGAGCAACGGCATGCAATGAGTCAACTAGGAAAATTGAGGGCGACTGCCCTTCAGAGACCCTTTTCAGCAAATCGTGCTGCCGTCTATTCTCCTCTTCGAACCCAATTTCGTTCTTCGAGTCTATCGGCCATCCATCGAGGACTACACAACTCTGAAAGAGCACAATACGGTGCCGTTCGTCCTCGAGAACATACCGATCGGGGCAGCAGACGAGATCGATTCCAGACGAGAAGCCGGAAACCCAGGACTACTCATCAAGAACCCAATGATGAGTTTTCATCAAAGTTCACGGCGAGGGCCATGGCTGGGGCTTCGAGTCCCCGCCAGCAGCAAAAGCTGATGAAGAAACTTGCAAAGAAAGCTGAAGAAAATGATGACGAGAATACCCGGTCGACTAGGCGGAAGCGATTCATCGATCCAGACGCTTCCTTTGGAAAACAGAGCATGGTCTATAGGTTCAAACACGGCGATCTCAAAGAAGTGGCCAAGAATGTCAAAATACAAGACTTTGTCAGACCTCGGTCGTTTCGCGAGGCCAAGCAAGATGCTGCACGGTCTGAATGGCAATCACAAGAAAAGACGAAACCAGGTTTTCGAGACGAATCGAGGCGAAGTGAGAACCAAAGGGACAGACGCCAGGATTTTGGGAGTGCGCCAACGAGGACGCAGCGACCTGACAGAACCGAGGGCTTCCAGGACAGGCCGAGACGATCCGAACGACCAGATAATAGAGGGGAGGGGCTCCATGAAGGGTCGAGGCGGCCTGAGCGACGAAGCGACAACAGATACGAAGCTCGCCATGACGAATCCAGCTCTGGTCCGAGACATAAAAAAACTGCAATGATGCCAATGACCGTCAAGTACACGACTGCTGCATCTCAGTTTCTTTATGGAAAATCTGTCGTCAAATCTGCCCTCGAGCAAGGGCGACGAAAGCTCTACAACCTATACATCTATGGTGGAGACAATCGCAGGGATTCTAGGGACGACACTATCATGACACGGTTGGCCAAAAAACACGACATTCCCGTCATTATCGTGCCAAACGAGGAGCAGCGCATAATGGACAAGATGAGCATGGGTCGACCTCACAATGGTTTCGTCCTGGAAGCATCGCCTCTGCCCAAACGACCGATCAAGTCCCTCGGAAAGCTAGAAGAGACCGTCACCAAATTGGGGTTCCATGTTGAGCTGGACTATCAGACAAAAGAGGAAGAGGCCATTAATGGGACTGACTCGTTTGTCAAGCGGGCGAACGACACCATGCCGAAGCCGTTTGTACTTTTGTTGAATGAGATCCTTGATCCCGGAAACCTCGGTGGCATCCTGCGCACAGCAAGTTACCTGGGTGTCGATGCTGTAGGTATCACAAACCGCGGGTCCTCAACCTTGACACCGGTGGTCCTCAAATCTGCAGCCGGAGCTGTAGAGGAGATTACTCTGTTCACGGTAGACGACCCTCTCAAATTCATGGAAGACTCACGCAAGGCTGGATGGAAAACTTTTGCAGCTGTTCCGCCACCTGACAGGAAGCTAGTCCGAAAGCATGGCGAAAAGTTCATCTCCACGGATGACCTGCAAGTCAAGAGCCCCTTGAACGAGCACCCATGTGTCCTAGTTCTCGGTAATGAAGGATATGGGCTACCCAAACAGCTCAAGGTTGCTGCTGACTATGAGTTGTCAATTCCTGATTTTGTACAGGGCAGCAATGTAGACAGTCTGAACGTCAGTGTCGCAGCGGGGCTTTTGTGTCATTCCTTTGTCAAAGAGATCAAAACATCGCAGGAAGATGCCATAGCTGATTCGCAAGAAATCATTGACATGGTGGCTCAGCTGGACAACCGAGGAGAGAGCCAACGAAAGGTTTCAGAGGTCGTGGACTCGGAAACAATTCAGGACGCGAAAGAGGAAGACGGAAAGCGGCCAGACGAAGGCAATCACGAGGAGGTTCAACACGAAGAAGCAAAAGAGGCTGAGAACAAGCTAGAGAAAAAGCACGAGGAGGAGGTCAAGGGAGAAGAGGTTGCGAAAGAACAGAAGAAGCCCGAGGAGTCGGAGCTGGGTTTCTGAACCAACACGCGTCTCTCATCATGACATGATACGGAACGACCAATGTACGGCATAATGTATGATTTGGCAAGAAAAGGTGATGGGTGGCTATGTAGTATATGAACCTGTATATTAGTATGGCATAGTAAAAAAAATTCTCTTCGAGAAATCAGAGGGATTGTTTGAGGCTGGCATGATCCTATGTCGGTACCTCAGCAACTCAGGTGTCATGACGCCAAGCTCATGGCAGGCAAATTTTGGAGACTTTTCCATTTTGGGCGCAGCCGCATGCATGACGTCGGGACTGATGGAATGGTCACTTACTGCAGGTGTGTACCCAGATAGCTACCTATCTCCTCTGCAACAATACTTTCAATACACGTGCATATATCGAGAAATCCTTTGTTGCTCTGCTTTTATTTATTTGATTCATTCTGCTTCATCATCATGGTTAGCAGCTTTTCTCACCGCGCCGTCCCTCTCACCACTTTTGCACCACCAAAGACAGGTACAAGGTACCCCAGATTTCCCGGCGTCGCCCAGCCACCCAATTGTTTACCTCCTTGTAAGAGGTAATACGCCGTACCTACCACCCCATTACGAGGTACCGGCTTGCCATGCCACATCGACTGCGGCCACCGTCAGATGATTCGCCCGCCGTCCCCGTCATGATATAAATACCCTGCCGCTGGGAATCGATTCATCTGCTCCTCGGCCTCGTGGCGCCGTTCCATTGGACCCTTTGGCCTTGCCGCTGCTAACGACGCAAGACACTCGAGAAGCTGCGAGATTCGCACAAGCGCCGATCAGAAAGAGGACCCCCCTGTCGAGCTGCACCTTTTGGGGGGATTTGCCTCCTTCAGAATTTTGATTTTGGCTTGCTTTGTTTGAGCAGCAGCCATGAAGCCATTTGCGACCTGTCTGGCTCTCCCGGTTTCTCTGGTGCTTCTGATATCGCAAGTCTCAGCCGAGGCGGCTCCGACTGCAATCAAAAAGCTTGCGCCAAACGCAAACGAAAAGATCCTCGCAGAGCACCTCGCCTTCGCCCCTCTCCCGAATCTCTTCCCGCGAGGCGACGACGATGTGTTCTTCGTCGAGCGAGACGAGGCCATCAATGGCTCTCCACACTTCCTCCCAGCTTATGCCCGCCACTTCAGCGATGCCGATTACACCCTTCTCCGTCGAGCCGCCGAAGCCTTGACGCTCTTGCAACGGAGGGATTCGTGCCCGAGCGGGACCAACAGTTGCTCCAGCGTGGACCATCCGAATAAGTGCTGCCAGGAAGGGACGTACTGCGTCTTGGTGGACGATGACTCCGTCGGCGGTGTGGCTTGTTGCGCGGACGGATCTTCTTGCGGAGGAGATGTTGCATCATGTCCGTCGGGGGCGACAAGCTGCTCTGAAGATCTTGGAGGAGGTTGCTGCGTCGCGGGCTATGTATGCGAGGGCGTTGGATGTAAGTTTTGGCTCTGGATTTGCGTAGCCCTGGCAATTGCTAACCACAGACTCGAACAGGCGTTCCCAGTGCTTCTGCAACCCGCACGAGCACGTCGACCAAGACTTCAACAAGCAAATCGACTACTTCAATCAAGACGACAGCCGCTCCGACCACAAGCACCGAGGCGGAAACAACCTCCACAGAAGCAAGCTCTCAAGAGGCCAGCCGAACCACAGCAACATCCAACGATGCGACGGCGACAGAAACCGGCTCAGGCACCGCTACGGGCGGTGCGCCCCTTCGTCCGACTCTCTCAGAAACCACTACTACCGATAGCACCCAGACAGGCTGCCCAACAGGCTACTACGGCTGTCTCGCCACCCACGGCGGCGGATGCTGCCGCACCGACCGCAACTGCAACACATACGACTGCCCAGCTTCATCGCTCACCGTGGCCTCCGATGGCGCCACTGTCGTGGTAGTAGGCACCGACGCTCCGCCCGTATCCAGCGCGACCTCGACGTGCGCCGGCGGCTGGTTCCTCTGCGGCACGGCCGCCGGGTCCGTGGCCGGGTGCTGTCCGACGGGTTATAGCTGCGGCACCGCAAGCTGCTTCACCGCCACGGCAAGCCATACGGAGAGCGTTCAGAAGCAATTCCCAGACGCTGAGGATATAGCTCCTGTGCGAAATGTACCGCGGATGGCGCTAGGAGGCCTCGCAGTCATGGCCTGCCTGTTGACAGCTCTGTGAGAGCACATGGATTGTAGATTATCAGACAAGGGCCAATGGGTCATGAGGCACTCGCAAGAACATATGGGATTCAAGACTGGGTTTTAAAGATTAACGTTAAGATGAGAAATGTTTCAGGGTGTTGGTAGGGGTATGGTTCATATAACAGATCGGACGCTCTGAAGAGCCATCTAGAATTCGATGGGCGGAATCGGTAGCAGTTACTTGGCTTTGTAATGATAAAATTTCACGTTAGATAGATTCCTGGGGCACTTAAATTGTTCAAACAATTACAGTACAAGGCAGCATTTGATATTGCAGGTTGGCTACTAACAGAGTATCCTGTTAACTTAGGCGAACAACCCGCTTTTCCACCTTCTTTGTAATACCTATTAGGGACTTTTTCATCCATACCATCGAGTGGAAATTAACCTCATGTAATATACCTTGTTTACTCGGGCATGTGGGAGAAGGGCTTGGCCAGGTGCTCCTGGCAGAAGGGAAGCTTGCCGACGGTCCAGATTTCAGTGTCCTAGTAGTCATGTCAATACCAATCAACCAAGTCAAGGACTCAACAGCCAGGCAGAGAGAGCAGGTACGTACAGGCTTGAGGGCCTTCTTCTGCTCGGTCTCGAGGGTACCGGCCTTGAGGGCGATGATCTCGGGGGCAGCGTCGGGGTCGTGGGCGATCGGGGAGCCGCACTCGGAGCAGAAGAGACGATGGACAATCTTTCCCGAGGAGCCCTTGGTTCCGGAATAGGTCTTTACGGGGCCGTTGAGAGTGAGCTTGTCCTTGGGGACAACGGCGACGAGAGCTATATTAACCAGTGTCAGTTTCAAGGTATGCGTCGTCTGGCAATGTACCAATGAGATTCCGAAATGGATAATCCAGCCAAGAGGAAACTCACAGTAGGTCGAGCCAGTTTGTCGCTGGCAATCGTCGCAATGGTCGTAGCCGGTAATGATGGGCTGGTCAACGTCAACCGTGTAGGTGACGGCCTTGCAGAGACAGTGTCCGTTGAGAGGCATGTTGATTATGTTGGTGATAAGACTGGCATAAGTTAGACGATGTGGACGATATCAATCGATGAACTGACAGTTTGCACAGGAAGTAGAATGGTAGAAAGAAGGAGGTGAAAGAAGGTGAAAGGATTGGGGGAAGCTCGAGGTACAATATTTGGGGGCCGTAGCGGGGTAGCTACAAGAGCTGTCGACGGTAATAACTCCGTACCTGGTGAGACTGAAGTGATTGGAGCTCAGATGGTGGGGTGTCGGTATGAATGACGTTGAGGAGGAGTGGCAGAAGACGTCAAAGCGAGATACCAAGATGTTGATTCTTGGTAATTGGGCGAGATTAGCCGAGATGTGGGAGAAGGCAAGGGGTAATTGAATTGAGCTGTGTGTCTAGGCTTGAGAGGGCAATGAGATGTCTCTCACCACAAAAGTTAGGGAGAAACCTGGGTTCTTATACATTCTCGGAGCTCACATGTTCTGTCACGTCCGAGCAGGGACCTGGCCAATACCTGCCACTAACCATCTTGTCATTGTTCACTTCAATTGAGCTTGGCTCGGCTCATCGGGAAGAATCTGTTCCAGGCGATAATGACGGAGCTTCGTCCCTGTCGTCAGCCTTAGCTCATGGCGCCCACAGGACCCCATTGTTGACTTATTAGGCTCTATCCGTGGTTGAACGGTGATGCTTGGATGCCGCGCTAGATTCCATGTTAGTGGTGATACAACCGTCTGAAAGGACTGCTCGTCTCACTCACCCAAGAAGCTCTGGTGAGTACTTTGGGGGAAAAGCCAGCTCAGTCCCAATGTAACATTCCGGATCGGCAACCTTGCATAAGGGAACCAGTGAGGCCGGCTTCGAGCTGCATAAGCTCAACCAGATAGCCAACCACAGTTCCTCATCGCTCAAAGTCGCCGATGAAGCGGGGTTGAGAATTTGGAATTGTCGAGTAGCACAGAATCCTTTCTTTACTCTGTTGCTCGGCTGATAACGTAAATGGCCTCCACCATCCTTCTTTTGGCCATGGACGTGCCATACTCTTCGGGTTGGTCCGTATGAGATTCTCTCCAGTGGGCGTCAACTCGTCTACCAAGAATCTGTTATTCTCTCGTTGTTCATGGCGGTCTCTTGGGTCGATGAACAGCCATCATAGCTGGCCATCAATGGCGGGGCAGTTCGTCATCGCCCAACTGGGAGATGCTAAGCGGACGATCCAGGCGAGGCGGTGGCGCGTCCAATTGCTTGGCTGGGCAGCTCTTGTTCTGACCGAAATGTGAAGACGACACAATGTGCACGAGTTGCCAGCCAATTCAATTTGCGGAAGGAGGATTAGATTGGTACGTCTCTAGTCTCCCTTCGTGGTACATCCGTGTCGAGACACAATTTGCCATGATGGGCGTGTGACTGGCTAACTGCATAGTCAGAGACGCCAACATCTGTACGTACGGCACCGGCTCCTTCGGCGTATTGAGGCAGGGGGCGTATCCGGTTAACATGCTGCTTAGTTAGTTGAGTGAGACAATAGTATTTGGAATTGTCTCCCACGATGCGTCCTTTACTGAGTAGCCTCGACACTCGAAGATCGGTATGACAAATACCACAATGATTGCGCAGACTGGCTCAGATCAGCTTCGTGTCGGTGTAGAAAAGTCCATGCATGACCGACCTTCCAGAAATATCATCCCCGTATCTCCATATGAGCAGGGGTCCGAACCAACATCTTCAAAGCAGCCACTTTAGAAATGCACTCAAGTTACCATGTAATATGGGTTGCAAGACGGCTTCGGGGAGGCCATCGGGTGAACCAGTTCAACAGTTACTGAGAGGACAGTTGACAAATTCAGTATCATCTGCCCGAAGACCAGGTTGAGTTGCGAGATGAGAAACTGAACTATCTGTTAAGAGAGGTTTAGCCACAAAGTACGATGTTGAGGAAGACAAGAATCGCACCAGAGAGTGTCTTAAGCGTTTTCTCTCGGCACATAAGAGGTCAAGTCCCTGAATTGGTTTTCTCACCGGCCGCATGTGAATGTTGCTGGTCCAAAGCACTGGTTGGAATATCATCTTTCGAATATTGAGCTTGCATGACAATAAATAAACCTGTTGAGAGTCTCAAGACGGTCTATCAATATCATCGTTGAGATGCAGAGGCAGGTGTTTAGGCGTGGTCAATCCGACTGGAGAACGAGGAGAATTGGTAGTGGCAAGAATCGGACAGGCCGTGATGGTTGCAAAAAGAACTCAAGTCGAAAAGAATAGTTATGCGGGTAGTAGGCACAGCCCCGGGCAAAAAGCTCTCAATAAAGACGGTGAAAGGAGGGAAAATCCAGTACAGATTCATGAGACAAATTCTGAGAAAGTTTTGTTATAAGTTATCAGAATGATGGACTTCTTCCCTCGTGTCTGTCCATCAAGGTGCTCCTTCTCCATCATAGTGCCATATAGCAACATGAAGGACACCCAATCATGACGTTAGATTTC